>VZTJ01000294.1:5115275-5179094 GCA_013397795.1 Orthonyx spaldingii
AAAAAAAAAAAGAGGGTGGAAGATAGTTAAGTTACCATTGATGCTCTTGGCAGATGAGAAATACACTCACAAGAGCTGGATTTCTCCCTGGACTGATAAACATAAAGCAGACTGCTTTCTGTGCCGGCTGCCAGCTCAGCCCGGGGAATAAAAGATGTTTTCAATTCCGGAAAAGATCCATGTGCATTGAACCACTGAACACTCAGCAAGGCCTCAGTCCTTTACTCGCAGTGCACAGGACTGTGGGTGCTGGGGGCTGCTCACAGTATGTAAAAATACACATATGGCAAAGTTTTGTAGAAATGAGACCTTTGTTATTGTAAATACATGCAGATTTTCATAGCAATTACATTGCAGCATTTTTAAGGGGTATGACTCCTCTTTTTATTATTTCCATTGGCATGGCTTTTCCATTTCGGCTTGCTTTAGTTCGAGTTCTGTGATCATTTCATGGCAGTACACTCAGGTGTGAATATATGCAGCACGAATGGCTCACGGATTTTAGGTCCGACTACTGAGGGTTGTTCTGCAATTCAGGAGAGCAGGTTGACAGGATCTATTTATGGGTCTCACTCTGTACCCAGCCTTTGAAAATATTTCAGATCTACTTTGCCAGAGAACACAGCTACTGAAAAACCACTGGGATTGTCTAATCTGGTTTTTGGTATCACAGCTCACCATCCCAAAAGTTCTTGCTTTTACCCCTGATTTCCTTAAGTTGTAACATATCCGTTAGTATGGAAACCATCACAGCTGAAAGAGTTCAAGGGATGAATAAATTTAGGAATCTTCCCATTTGCCTCTAAGTTTTCTGAGCATTTCAATCACAGTTTCAGATGTTGTCTGCAACAGTAACAGATAAAGCCTAACTCTAAAAAAGCAACAATTTAAGACAGAAAATCACATGTAATCACACATCTATAGTAAATGAGGCACTACAGAAATCCCAGACTACAGAGGTCAGACTAAAGTGATACTTGATTTGAAGGAAGGCAAACAGCTCTGCCGGGAATCAGCAAGGAAACCAGACAAGCAGTCATCTGCAGTATGATACAACAGCCAGATGACATTGAAACCTCAGTGTCAGGTCACCCAAGGAAACATCCATGCTGCAGAGCAGCTCGGGAAACCCCTGCTTAGGAAACACACCACACTACTTTACTGAATGGTGCTGGGAAACAGCAGGAGTGAAAACAACTAAGTAGTACTGGAAAATTCAGAGGATACTCATGATTTGGAATAATTTCATCCTCCTGAGTTACAGGTATCTCAGAGAGCTTGCAGGGCAGCTTGCTAAGAGGGAGCAATGCCAGTGAAATGCTGCCCACAGAGTGTCAAAAGCCTCCATGCTGGCCCATGCAGAACTGCAGCAGGGAAAAGGCAGGAGCCAACAGCAAAAGAACCTGAATTAACAAGGAGGCTGAGCAGAAATCCTGACGACATAAGTGTCTGACAGCCTTGATTGCCCATCTTCTGGAAATATCAGTATCTCAAACCCCAACTTTCCTTTGCTGACCAGTAACAGCATAAAACACATTAAGTTCTGCAAACAAACAGCTGCACAGCACCTGGTACTGCTAACAGCTCTTCACTAACCTGATTTAGAAGCTGAAATAAACACTACACTTTTGTTTCTAAAGGCAAAAGCTGGTCATCAAAACCCATCTATCACTGGCTGTGCTCCGAAACACGTCCCATGCTAAAACCCAGCTTGCAATTGTACAAAGCACACCCCACTCACGGGGCTCCAGCAGGCACACTGACCAACCACTTGTCTCCTTCAATACAGTACTGCGGTATTTTGCCCATTGATCTAGAAAAAGGAAAAAAAAAAGCATGATCCTCTGGCCCCTGATCAGCAGCAAAGTTGCTAGTATTTTAACAGTGATTTCAAACAGGAGTAAAGCCCAGCCTGAATCCTCAGATTATCCTTTGCAAAACCCCAGCATCAGCATTAGCAAACGAAAAGATCAAATCAGTTGGCTCAGACAGACTGTAATTTCTGTACCTATATTTATTAACACTGAGGAAAAGAAGTGCTAGAAAAACAGACAGTGATGTTAACCACGATGGCAAACTGAATGTACTGATCCTTTCCTACAGCCAGGAAACATTTTCAAGCTGTTTCTTTTACAGCTAGTCACTGGGTAGGAAATGCTTTTTACACAGAAAAATATTTTCTTTTCCAGAAGACACCATAAAACCCAGGCACAGAGCACAGTATATGTTTTGATGAGAATTAATTACTTGTTTACTGTGGTAGTTCATTACACAGCTAATCCCCACACATTGTCTAAACAACTTATTTCTTCCAGTGAGTGAGGAAAGGTCAACAGAAACAAAACAGTTTGATTTTTTTTAAAGAAGAAGATGCAGAGCACTGGTAACACATCTGCAGGGTGTAAAAAGCTGAAGAGCAACATTAGAGGATGTCCTTTAAGCACCTTCCAGTTTTTTCTAAGTGAAGGTATTCCAGAATGAAATGCTACGAAATATAATGGAATTGAGATGTTCCAGTGTACAAAAATATTGTTCTAAACCAAGAGCTATTAATTCTTAAGAGCTGTGGGCTGTAGTTTATCATTAGCATCTAGAAGTGAAGGATGGTTGTAACAGTCAATTCCATTTCTCCCCAGTGATTTAATCGTGTACTAGCTAAATCATTTATTAATGTCAAAGGGTGACAGTTTTCAATTAAGATAATGAGATTCTAGAGGCTCTGGCCATCTGAACCCTGTTCATGAATTTTCCTGCCAATTAAAAAAAAAACAAAAAACAAAACAACAAAACACAAAAGGAAGCAGTCTGACAAACTGATTTTACTTAAACTGGATACTAACAATTTATCATTAATCCTACCATATATCTGTTAGCTACATACCAAGAATAAATATTTATACTAGTAACCACATACTGTTAGGTATTAACACAGGGTTAAGAAGATGGTGATTGAATCATGGACGTTGGAAACTGAAATAATCTTGCTCCCCATGTAACTCTTCAGCTTCTCAGGCAAGGACCCAGCCTTTGTCCATACAGCATCTCAGCAAATGGACATGCAGCATCCAAGGTCTGGCTGCTCTAAGAAAAGAGGGCAAAACAGTAAAGAGGAAAATCAAGAAACTGCTCACTTGCACAGCAGGAGTAGGCAGCCTCCCTAACATCCAAAGTGCCCTGATGATCCTGGGTCAGGTCCAAATAAGGACACATCCCTCCAGTAGCAAACACTGCCCAGGAGTGGAGATACATATTCCAGATTTTTGTAAATATGACCCCTGTAAGTGAGTATCCTACCCATTAGACCCTTTACTGTTAACTTCCATGGAGTATCTATAATATAAGTGCTGGTAGCAACAACCATTATTCTTTTTAGCCATCTCACACCTACTGTTCAAGGCAATTCTTTATATTGACCCACTAATTTCCAGAAAAAGAAAAACAAACCAAAAAAAAAAAAAAAAAAATCAAAAGAAACCATAAAGAACAACTACACAGTGAAAGTTAAGCTTCTCAGGCTAAACTTCAAACTCACACAGAAGTTCAGTAAAGTCAAGTCAGAAAAGTAACACCGCATTAGACTTGTTGGTTCAGACATTACTAAGCACTGGCCAGACTCCATGCTTTCTCTTTATATTTTACTTACAGTTAGCTGGCAAGAGACAATGATTAGCCAAAAAAAAAACATATTCCCTTCTGACCTCCAGGTGTACAAAGCAGAACAGCATTAAGTATTTCCTAAAGTAAACCCTGGATCTGCAGGCAGTGCGCAGTAAGGCATCAAGCAGCCCCAGCGGCAAGTCACCACACAGTGCTTATGGCAAAAACTCTCACTATGGAGCCTGTTAGCTCCTGGTCAGA
Source organism: Orthonyx spaldingii (assembly GCA_013397795.1). Lineage (NCBI taxonomy): Eukaryota > Metazoa > Chordata > Aves > Passeriformes > Orthonychidae > Orthonyx > Orthonyx spaldingii. The sequence goes on from VZTJ01000294.1 coordinate 5,119,134, forward strand.
TCTATCAGGGCAGGCATTTAGGTAGTCTCAGGCAGGCAGCTGCCTCTAAACTCTTTTCCAAAGCGTTGTGCCAAGGCTTGGACCTGTACAAACTACCACATACATGAGAATTTACAGAAGACAAGATTACAATGTATTTCTGTAGAATGGTATGCTCTGCCAGCTCAACTTCCCACTCCACTGGAGATCTGGACTTTACCACCTCTGTTTCCAGTTCATACCTATACTCAGGAAGAATTAGAAGGGCCAAAGACTGCAACAACAATGCCACGTATCGTGAATCACCCAGGCAAACCAACTCTGGTGGAGGCAGCTCTGTTCACCAGGGGAATGTCACCAAACAGCACACAGGATCCAGTCACCTTGGCATTGCTGGCACTGCAATCATCTCCTTCCCAGTGGAAAAGCTTATTACATTTAGGAGATGATGATATGCTTAAAAGTCATTCCTCCCCACCTCCAACAGATGGACAACTTGTGCTGTGTCAGTTTGTTCCTGTTACAAAATAGTCCCCAATTTCCCCTGAGAGCTCCCAACAGCCCTGATCCCTCCCTGGCCAGTCCATCCCAACAGCATTGCAAAGGGAGCCTTTACCTGCTCCTTTGGCCACAGGGTTCCAGTCAAAGGGCTTTAAAAAACTCCATCTTCAACAAAACTACTGTTGCCTAATGAGACCTACTAAGTGGGATACTACAAAGACTAACTTTTCTGGAAACTGTGTTGCATAGCCAAAACCACTCTGCACTGAGGGCTCTGCAGCACAACTGCAATTGTTAGCAGTGACTAATATTGTTATCTAGAACTCCTTAAATTTACATTACTTTACAACTAATATGGGAAGTAACAGGCACAGGTAGTGTAAGAACTAGGTCATTTTAAAGCAAATACCAAGTTACAAAGCTCAATAGAGACCAGATTTTAAAACCTCCCAGAAAAATGTTTAAAAATTAAGAAAAAAAAATTTAAATATCGACAGATAGATTTTTGGAAAATGAGGAGGATTGTGACTGCACTTTCCTAATGCACACATATGGATTTGAGAATAAGAAAATGTTGGCAACAATGGTTTTTTCCCCAGGATGAGGCAGACTACTCCTTAACTTCAGTTCTGTAATGTCGGCTGCTAGATAACAAACATTTGTTTCTTCATGCGAAATGTTGAAAAAAAATAAAAAGCAAAGTGGGCACCCTTTGAAGAAACAAATACATGATGTTTTCACAAGAAAATGTGAAAATAAGAAAAGATCTCAGAAACAGACTGAGAAAATAAAAAAATACAATTCTTAAGAATCTCACAAATAAGAAATACAGATTCTTGCTGAAAACAGAAAATATTTCCTGAGGCTCTGGAGGTGTGTCAGGCTCTTGGCAGCTGTGGCCACCACAGAGCACCAGGGCTCATGATGCTCCAAGCCCACTGCTGGGCAACTGCCATGGCCCTGCTCCCATCCTTCTGTGAGGGACCCACACTCTCTTTTTTCCCCCCACAGAGGGGAGGAACTGGGTGACTATGAGGCTTATTAACAATTCCATAAGAATTCTGTAAAGCAGTTTTCCCCCCAGCCCAAAGCGAGCGGGCGGTGCACTCGCTGCGTGACAGACGTTCCTCTGGTGGATACAGAGCAGCCCCTTATCCAAACAGCATTAGGGCCCAGTCCAGGATGACCTCAATAGCACACACTTTCCAAAAAGAGTCATACCGAAACATTTCATGCAGCTCTCTTAGACATTAAGTCTTGTCTCATATAGCTACTCTTAAAATGAAGTTTCTTCTCAATCATAATGAAAGAAACATAAGGTAACTCCATTGGCATTAGTATTGGCACTTAGATTTATACCAACATTCTCAAAATCTGAATTTGGACCAAAAACAAGACTCACACAGAGACAGCAGCAAAGTTTATCCCTGAGTGAACAAAATTACATCTCTTGTAGACATTAATGGCTTCTGAAACTCTCTAGCTTCATACAACATTAGTGATTTAAATGCCAAACCACATTCACTCTATTTATCTTGCGAAGCTCCACGTCCATGTAAGAACACCCTCAGACCATAACAGAACAATGAAAGGTCAGGCTGTTGCTTCCAGAACCAGTGCAGTTAACTTAAACAAGGCATAGGCATTTCACTGGTCAGTGCTGCCCACTGCAGCTAGCTATTTTTCTAATATCACGTAAGGAGCATGAAAAACTTCTGATACAGAGAAATAAAAAACTCCACTTGAAATAAACAATATAAATATCCTCTGAAAGTAATTTAAACCAACCAGAAGTGAGATATTTCAGTGCAATATTTCTGCAGACATGGCTCCTGGGCCATGCCAGGCTGCTCATGGACCTCTCAGGTCCCCAGTAGATGACCTGCTCCTCCTACTCCCAGAAGCTGTACATCACTATAAAGCACTTAGCTTCATCCAAAGCCTCCTGAGATTCTGTCCTTCTAACAAACACACATAGATACCTTAATCTGTACAGACCTCACTGCCCCACACAGTCGGACCCTGTTCTGTCCTGCTGAAGCACAGTCCCAGGCTCAGAAAACCTGTCAAGCTTGTCCAGCCACAGGGATGAAAACCCTAAGCTGCAGCTCTGAATGTCTCTTTCCAGGTGAAGATCTGTCCATGACTCATCATCTCTTCAAATGTGACTTTTCCTTAAGGGAGACTAGCTCCACCATTTCTGCAGCCTGAAACTTGTCAGCATTTTAAACGTGAGCAGGATGGGGGAGATGGCTTCAGGAAAGGAATTATTAAGCACCGACTAACTAGAATAAGTGAATATTTTTCACCATCTTGAAGTGCCAGAGCTTTTCACTATCCTTGATTTCAAAAGGAAGTCATCTTATTCAGTTAGAGATGAGTTTCAGACCGGCCACAATGCCCATACAGGCTGCCCCGTGCCTTTGCAGACCCTGCAGCAAGCCTGATATTTCTGACAGGGCTATATCCTATACCAGGCAGCCCCACTTCCCACTGGACACCCCCAAGGAAATGATGTGAACTCCGTGCGTGATGGCCATTGAGGAAAACAAAATCCCAAGTCTTTGCAGCAGGTTAAGTCCTGGGAACTGTGTGTCCTGTTCCCAAGCCAGAAGCTGCAGGACTGTGAAGGGCAGGTGCAAGGAGTCACACATGACCTCAAAAGCTACAAGAAAAAGAACTGACTATTGTAACACTCATCTGTAGGAAAAGGCAACAGCAGAACCTACCTGTTCTCCTGTAACCTTTTATATTGTTAAACTCATCCTTTCATAGCAACTCTGTATTTTAGAGGTACAAGATTAAAAACACTGCCCTTTGAAAATGTTACATGTCCCAGAACTAAGCTTCAGGCTGTTTAATGAAAAAGAGCCTCTAAACACCAGATCAAAACAAAAGTTAGTCACAGACTAACATAAATGCTTCCTAACATTCCTTGTAAACCATGGAAAAGTTACATCGCCATCTCAAACGGCAAGATAAAAGTTAATGGATTCAACGGCCTATCCCTGTGCACCGAGATAAGGCTGCATGCCTGAATCTCAGTGGTTTAACACTCGTTTATCGAAGTGAACTGTCCAATCTCACAGAGAGTAACATCCCTTCTGCAGACTTCAGCACTGATGCTTGATCAACAAGAATGTGACAGAGAGGGTTCCACTTTTCCCATCATCCCAGCCATGTATCCCAACAGGTAGCACTGCCAATGACAGTGCAGCACAGCCTGAGGGGAGCCAGGGCCACAAATCCACAGTTCCCAGGGCAGACCAGCTCAGGAAGGGTGAACCTGAACACAGCTCAAGGCTTGGCCAGCCCCTATGCCTTGTCCTTGGCTGGAGGATCTCGGGGCTTTGGGTGTCTCAGAAATCACTGATGGGTTTTCTCTTTGTTACTGACCAGAAAAAACAATCACCCAGCACTCTTTAGCAGCACTGCACATCCCTCCAGCAGTTCGTTTTAGCAGGAGGCACCAAAGCTGTCTTTACTATCAGGATTTTCTCAAACACACAGTACCAAGCTCAATAGGCCCTTTCAGCCACACTATCAAGAGGGCCGACATAAAATTTTCAAAATATCCTTCCTTCTAATTCTAATCCAAACAACAGAGCACAGCTGTGAAAACTGAAGCCTGTACAGATCTGCACTGTACAGGCTCCTTCTTAAAAGCACTGGGACAGGATTCAATCTTCCACATTTTCTGATTCAAATTTATAGTCAGGCACAGAAAATTCCCATGGACTAGGGAAAAAAGAAAAATGCTTAAGCTGACAATTTTCTGAAAGATGAAAAAAAATTCAGTGCTGTCTTCTGCTGACACACTGTGCAGCAAGCTGGGACAGAGGTCCACACTATGCCCTGACAACTAGGCAGCTCAGGGAGCTGCCAACTGGTTTTGCTTAAGTTCCAAAAGGTACTTTTCTGGTCAAAAACTAGAAAAAATATAATAAATTCCATATGGAAAAGCTAAGATTGGGCAAAAGGTTCTGTTAAATAAATAGCTTCAAATGAGGGGAAAAAGGACTAAAACCCTGTTTTTGAAGTCTGATGTATCTTTTTTCTAACCATTTTGCTGCTTGTCTTTTCACTCTCCAGCTCAGAGCCAAAGCCAGAACAACCAGCACACCATAACACAACTCATACTGCTCCTCTCCCCAGCAGAAGGGAATACTAGAAAACCAAGGACACAATTCCTAGAAACCAAATTCAGCATACTAATTTGGATGGGACAGTTTTGATGAATAGTAACAGAAATTTGGTTTGCCTGTTTTTCTTAACCAGAATGCCAGGGAAGGAGGGAAGGGTGATTAAATTCCCCAAGAAACTAGCATTTTCAGGTCAGTGTCGCCGTGATCAGTTCAGAAAGCACAGATTAATCCTGACAGCAGGAAAGCTGGTCCCCAGCTACAGGAAAGCCGCAGAGCAGCTGAGACTCGCTCTGGAGAGCCTCTCCCTGTAGCCATTCAGAGAAGGAATTTTGCATCCAACCCTCCTTCCTGTCCCTCAACATCCAGGCTCAGGGAGGGAAAGGAGCGCTAGAAACTTGCAGGCTCAGATGATATATTTGATGTTGCTACCATCACCATGGAGGTCCTTGGCCTCCCACAGACCCCAAACTCCTCTTATCCTGCCTTCCATCCAGCAGACTTTCTCAGGAAGTTCCACAGCAGAGAGAACTGTTCATTTTAAAGGAGACTATCCAAACCCTCTGGATGTCCTGTAACAGTCCGATGGATGGGTTTCCTGCCCTGCTCTACAGTCACCAGGCTGAAGGTTGGTACTGGCCCCAGTGAAGTTTGGATCAGATCCCACTGCAAGATCTTCAGAGCAGTTACTTCACCAGTGGGACCAGGCTGAACATCTGTTCTCCTCTCCGGACACTCAATGAGTGGATGAGTTTTCACAAGAGCACAGCCCACCGGGTAAAATGCTCTCTGGAAAAGACCGGCCCTAAACAGAGCTGAATACAGCCAGCTGAACACTTGCAAACTTACTCCAGAGTCATTCTGAAAGCTTCACATGAGACGTGTGGAATAACCATTTCTCATGCCCAGAGGGAGCTTGGCATGGGAAGAAAGAGGTGGACACACATCTGAGCTTCAGGACACTTAATGACATTTCTATCTGCTCTCAGTGTTCTTGGCAGTTCCTATCAAATATATCTGGAGAAAATGTTTTCATGTGAGGAGACACTTGAAAATTGTCTGGCATAACACAGACCCAAGGCCAGAAAAGGTGATGGTGGCAAGGACTCCAACTGCCCTCGTGCTATCCCAAACCCAGTAGCACTGTGCTCACAGCATAGCTCCATCAGTAAAACTCTGCAGCAGCAAGCCAGGTTAGAAATGTACCTGCTCACACTGCCTGGAAGCAAAACCAGCCATTAAGCTGTGAGAGGGACATTTATTTAAATGGTCCCAAAGAAAACATGTATGGAGGTTTTTCAGAAAGACCAACACGCCAGAAGTTGTCATCAAACTGCCAAGGTGTCAGTGCAACAAGACCAACTTAGTAATTCTGAGGCTATGTATAATTTTGTTGAAGCAACATTATTAAAAGAATATTGAATACTGGCAGTATACAACTTATTTTTCCTTCAGATTCTACGCAAAGATTTATATTTGTCACTCCATATTTTCACTATTTCAGCAGGAAAAACAAACCATGAAGTTACATTAGGTCTTCTCAGGACACTTGTACAATCACCCCTATTTAACATCTTTGGTCAAAGAGTTCTGGTGCACTTACTCAGAAACAGCTCAGAAGACTTAACACTGTCACCTGTAATTTTTCCAGCTATTATCTGAAGTGCAAATAAGTTCAATGACTATACATGAAAGCACTATGGGGGTGGGGGAAGAATTGCAAGTACAAAACACTGTTTAAAGAGACTTTTCAGCTACACATTTACCTGTCTCTGGGTAACCAGACTCTCATCTTGCCTGCACAGAGCCACAATAAAAACCCCGTAGTGCTGTAAGGGTGAGGACACTTAGCCCAACACCGCAGCACCAACCCAAGACGTGTTTTCTGAGAACACAGCCATGCTTGGAAGGAAACAGTAACATCTGGGCACACCACTGCTGACTGTCCTGCTGGATGACACGAGGGACACAGAAAATCTGAAACAGGTACTTAAAATCCTGAATTACTTAGACTGAATGCCTTAGTTTGTCTTTCTTCAAGGAAATCACTGCCTAATTTTTTTTCTTAGTCATTAAACAGGCTGGCAGTTTCATAAACAGAAACTAGTAGTACACTATAAATGAACCCTGAAGATCATTTCCCAGGGGGCTTTCCACAAGGCATTCTCTGATTTTGATTTTCTTTTGGTCATAGAATGCTTCCCAAAATTAACATTTTTCCAGAGCCATTCATTTTCTACAAAGAATAAATAATGTAGAAAAAAAGGAACTGCCTGAGCTAAGTGGTGCCAGATGAGCCTGCTGGAATCACGGGGCTTTGTTTTAAAGATTCCTGACTGCTGTAAAGTCATAGCAGCAAACCAGTGCAAAAACTCTATGCCTTGAAAGATATCCTGAAGTTATATAGTGCCAAAACACTGGCCTGTAAGACTTCAGACATTTGCAGCCACATGACTCAGGTTTAAATTTCAAATACTTTTCACTTTTTCCTTCTGACATAACATTTAATGAAACCAGAGTTCAGTAGTAGTATCAGTCCTGCTATATATGTCTTGCAGCAGTTTCTGCCTAGACAACTGTTTGTGTGCTTACAACTCGCTTGTGTTTGGTTTAGAAAGATTTTCCATATGCTTTTAAAAACTGGAAAACTATTGTTTCAACTGACTCTATGCTGTATTTTTAACACACATATGCATCTGAACACTGAAAAGTATTAGAAGCTCATTTTGAAAGCACCGATAGCACCTAAGACCACATTACATCTGAACATACGCAAATGTTTGTCACCAAACCACAGTGGCTGTGATCACTTCGAAGCCATCACACATGTGTAAGTCTACCCACAGCTGACTTTTCTTTAGAGAAAGATCTTTTCAATGCTCCTGATATGGGAAAGGTATTTGATGTGTATACTAGTGGTGGTGGATGCAAGTAATATATATGAATTTAGCAACAGAGTCTATGATCACAAAATTTAAAAGTATAAAAGTAGGCTGAAGATGCAAGGTCACAGGGTACATTAACAATTTCCTATAAAACAAACAATATGTTTATAAAGCCTTGGAAAGCAGTGCTCACAGCCCAGCTCAAAGGTGAGCAGCAACTCCCCAATACTGCTGCTTTCACTTTTTTCACTTCCATTAATAGCTACACTGTTGTTTTATACTATATCTTAATGATGTGGAGGTACGTGACACCAGCAACTCAAAGGCTGTGGTAGAGCAACTTCACACAATCTTGTTTCTCACGGACTTCAGAGGAGCTGCACCAGTTACATGACAGCTGAATTAAGCCTTGGGGTTCAGGAAATCAAACTTGCCCCAGTAAAGGACTTGAAGCTCCCTGCCCTTCATTACCCGCTTCAGTTCATCTCATCTTGCCCACCCGCAGCTCTCCCACACAGTATTTCACAGCAAATTAGGAGAGATGTGGAACTCTATGAAAGAAATAAATTCTAATGATATGAGAATACACCGTGGCAATCTATTATTAAATCCTTGCCCAAAAATGGCCCCAGACTGTGGGTTTCAATAAGAATATTGACTTTCCAGATGAGCAGACAGAGAATCACTGAAGCCCTACTGTGATCACTTGGCTATCTGCATGCCTGCATGAAAAGTAGCAGTGTCCAGCCCAAAGCTCCATGACATGGCACCCCTGTCTGTTCCCCTCTGCCTGACCCCCACTCATGTGAGTCCACCCCCTGTACCACCCAAAGAAGCAGAGTGAGACCTCCTCCAAAAACAGGGCTCATGAGCATGGCTCAGCTCAGGGATGCCTGGCAACACAGCACGAGGCTGGGAAGCACCAGCACTGCTGCACCTCTGCTCCAGGGGAAAAGCTATTTGAACATGGTGATCCCTATTACCCACATGTGTCAAGAGAAAAAGGGAAACTTATAAACAGGGCTTATAAGCAGCATGACCTCAGAAACTATGCATCCACTGGGATTTATTATCTAGAAATGTCTGGCAACAAGCTTCCAGAAAATGTAGGTTACAAAGCAAATAGCAGCCACCTCTCAGGCAGGTACACAAAACTGTAATAACACCTTGCTTGTTTTCAAACACCACATACTGTACACACTTCAGAGTCCTCACGGGAGCATCACTGAGACCAACAGCTCCAAAATTTCAGCTGTTCTGCCATGGGCTGCTGAACCAGGCAACAAGGTACATTTGGAAATAGTTTTAAAGAAAGACTTCACAATATTTTTGGCATCATTTCAACAAGTGCCACTGCCACAAACATCAAGCCACAAATCAGTGCACACTGCTTATAACCATTGATAAGGTCTGCTGCAAACATGGCAATGAAAACCATACCAGGTAGGTACAGTGAGCTCCAGACTGGAGTCTCCACATTCTCAGCAGGGAGAATGACCTTTAAATACCTGAAGCAACCTTGGCTGCTGCTCCAGAGAAGACTCGGAGGTTCACACATATTCCATATGCTCACCTGCATTTTACTGAACACAAGCCAGGAACACCACCAGAGAAATTAGAAGCAAAAAAGTCTCCCAAACAGACAGTCCCAGATCATCTCTCTTAATATTAAGTGTGAATAATGCTAATCCTGTATTACCTGCAAAATCATCATCTTCTTACCACATCAGAGTCTCGCTGATCCCTGTGGTATATTCCTGCAACATCCCAGCTGTATGATTTCGCATGTAACTGCCTGTCTCACTAACTTTGGGGAAAACAGATGAAACTTCAATGTTGCTATAGGTGAAAGAATCATAAAAAGTGAAAGGAACAGCAAAAGAAAAAGCAGGCTTCACTGTATTATATTTTCAAGACGAAACCTCAATATCTACATTTTTCTAGCTTATTCTTCTAATCCGTTTAATTCAATTCTACATATCTTCCAGAAACAGAGAGGCTTCTTCATTAAACGGCAGCATAACAGGAAAAGCTTCCATCAGAGGGAAGTAGAGAACAGGCTGACAAAAAAAAAAAAAAAACCAAAAAAAAACAAAAAACAAACCCAAATCAAAAAAAGCAATCACAGCTTATTCCAGCAAAGCCAGAAACCAAGGCTCTGGGAAGGGGGGCACATTTTAGCACCAGATGAAGCTTTCAGCAGCAAATGGCCACAACAGCAGTGGGGACAAGTCCAGCTCATGCCCTAGCTCACTGCATTCTGTAACCCAGCTGCTGATGACACTTCATTCCTATTGCATATGCGTGAGCTTTGCTGCTGACCTCACTACTGGAATTATACCCATCCAGTCATGCCAAAAACTTCAGCACAAACTATGAAACTTGACAGGACTGAGCACATTTGGAACAGAAACAGATTTTGCGTGAACAGCAACAGACCAGGAATGTGCAGTCTTGTCATCCATTGTGTGGGACTGGGAAAGGAGGCCCGTGAGCAATAGAGGACTACGGCACACTTTCTCAGAACATGACAGGAGCCTTCACACCACGATGTTCACTGCTATTTAAGTTAAACATACATGGTCTGCCTAAGGACTGAGGGCAGGACTGACCCATACCAACAGGCATCCACTTCCAAAGGCAGTTCATACTTTCCCTTACTGAACCAGGCCAAAAGAAATATTCTGAGAGATGAAAATATTTTCTTTGCCGTGTTACTTAGTACAGAGCTACACCATGGACTAACAACAGACCTGCATTTCACCACAGCTGGGTATTGACACAAGATACATCTAGGTCAAAATTCAGCCACATACTGTGCACACATTAGAACATCAAGAAAGCTGGGCCACACTTTCTGCACCCATACATCAGCCTGACATAAAAGACAGGTCTGCATCTGCCATTATACATCCCCTAAATATTCTATAGTAGTGACTTGGCATAACCTGTAATCCCAGAATACATTAACAGAGACCATAAGATATCATCTACTCTAACCAGTGACCACCTACCACCCTGCTACAACCAAAATCCCACACCCAGAGCCCTCACAACATTTGCTTGTCAGCCAGGCTGAGACGTTGTGTTGCCAGGGACAAGCAGACAGCCTCCCCTTCAATACCTCCACTGCACCAACATTTGTTTCACAGCAGCTACGTGCCAGGAGAGAGGGAGCCTGGGCCAAAGAGAGCAACATGGGACACCTGAAACTAAATTAAGATGTTGAGGGGTAGGAAGAAGGAAAAAAAAAGATTCATTTATACCTTGCACAAGCTCTCCTTGGGGCGGCAGGCAGCACTGCCAGCAGTTCTGGCCAGGCTGGTGATTCACAACATGACAAGGGGAGATCAGACTACCTGAAAGGACCAGGCTTCAAGGGTATTTTGGAGAAAAAAATTTCAGAGGGGTTGGGGATATTAAATAGTCTACTGCCCATGTAAGAGTTACTACTTCTCTTCCAAATGTGCTCATAGGTATATGGATTAGGATTGAGCTTTCAGTTACAGGATCTCATCCTAGTTACCTGAGCATCCTTCCCCCCCACGGCATTCCTTTTGCCCACAATTCACTATATTGTTATTTAACCCCTTCTTTACACAGAATTATTATGGGCTTCTTGTCACTTTTCCAAGGTTTTCTCCCCATTTCAGGAGCTGGCACAAGTCCAAAGCATCATTTAATTCTGCAATTTTGGATCTCCCAACTTCTTTATTTTTTAGAACACCTAGAGCAATTCACATAATTCCCAGAAACTCCTGTTGACAAACAGTGCATTTACAGGCACTCAGCATTTCGATCGGCTCCGGATGCCTGGAGCCTCCAGCCAGAGGCAACCAAAGTAGGTTTGCACAGAGTTAGCAGCCACTGCTGAGAACTTTGGTGCTTGTGGCTCCCCTTCAAGAACAGGCTCCCCTCACTACAGGCTTGGGTTCTGCTGCAACAGGGAAGTGAGAGGCCCAGTGATCATCCCCTCTCCAGACAGCCCTGGTTCCCCACAGCACACAGCCATTCCCAGCCACTCCCTAAGGTGAGACCCCTAACAGTGCACAGACTACAGCTAAACAAGGTTACACTCACAAGTTTATTCTGCAAAACACAAGCATTTGGTTCTCTTTAGCCTTGCATGCTCTTGTAGGCAGTATCAGATATTTGTCATAATAGTATTTTGTTATTTTAACATCTCCCTAATTCCACAAAGGGGACACAAAGCCATTCTATACAATCCAGACCAGCACAACACAACTAGCCTTGGCTTTCCCTTTCTCCTTCCCTTCCTTCACCTTCTCCTTTGTCACCAACCGCTGGGTGCAGCCTCACCTGAGGTCTGTCCCCTGCAGCAGCATCTCTCCAGGGAACACCCCTGCCACCACAGCACCCAAGACCATTAACTCCTTCACACAGGTCATCCTGCCACTTAGGTTTAGTAGAGAGGTTTCTAACACAGGGAAAGAAATAAGTAACAATACACTCACAGAGTTTACCCCGGAATCTATCAGCTATGTACGTGGTACGTCAGTCTTATCCACTAAAAATCAAGCTTCTTATTGTAGAGAAAAGTACAGCCTTTTCAGACCAAGAATTATTCCCATTACTGGCTGGTGAAGATTAAAGCTCATGGATCCCTCAGGTTGGCTCTACTATCAACTCCAATCAAACAGCTCAATTTTCTGCTTGATGATATCAAAGCAAATTCTCAATCTGAATCGCAAAAGTAGTAATAACCTTTTCTTGTCATCTGCTGTGCCCATTGATTCTTATTTAAGATGCCCAATTCTCTCTCACTAGACACTTGCTCTGGAAAACTACATTAAACCGACGCGGTAGAACTACAAACGGAGTTTTATTTCATCTCGCCCTCTGCCTGTCTCGGATTTCCCCGGACTATGCAACACGCACACAAGCCACACGAACAACGGCAGAGCCGGCACCGCACACCCGACCGCCGCCGGAGGGTGCGGCAAGTGGGGACTCCGGTGACCCTGACACATCCCGACCTCTGAGCGTGGGGCCGGCAAAGGGGTCCCACGGGATTTCGCATCCCCCGCGCGCCGCTCCGAGGGACCCTCCGGCTGCCGCGGGTCAGGCAGGGCCGAGCCGGGGGTGCCCCTCACCCGAGGGGGGCGGCGGAGAAGCCCCGAGCGGCGCGGTCCCCGCCGAGCGGCGCCACCGCCCGCAGCCGGCACCGAACCCCGCCGCGGGCGCCGGAGCCGCCGGGCAGCGACAGCGGGGATACGGCCGGGCAGCGGCCCCCGCACTGTGTGTGTGTGCGCGGTGCGTGCGCGCCCCGTGTCCCCGTACACCCCCGCTCCGCCCCGGCGGGGGGAGAAGTTGCCACAAACTCCCGGTACGGGGGTGATGCTCCGCCGGTACCGCTGCCACCCCAGCGCCGCGCGGCCCCACCGCCCTGTCATGCTCGGACCCCGGCCGGCCCCCCCTACCTGCAGCCGCTCCGAGGCCGGCTGCCACATNGCGAACCCGCCCGGCAGCGTCGGTACCCGGGCACGGCATCCATCCCCACGGGCACGGCATCCATCCCACCCGGGCACGGCATCCATTCCACCCGGGCACGTGGGGATGGATCTATCCCGCGGCCACGGCATCCCCTGGGCACGGCATCCATCCCCCCGGGCACGGCATCCATCCTACCCGGGCAAGGCATCCCCTGGGCATGGCATCCATCCCACCTGGGCACAGCATCCTTTCTCCCGGGCACGGCATCCATCCCACCCGGGCACGGCATCCATCCCACCCGGGCACGGCATTCCCTGGGCACGGCATCCATACCCCTGCGCATGGCAAACATCCCACCTGCGGAGACCGGGACAGCGCCTCCCCCAAATGCCGGCACAGCCCGGCGTGTCCCGGCCCCGCATGGCGCTCTGGGGCAGCGGTGCCGACCTCCCCACTGGCGTTCGCTGTGCGCTGTCTGGGAGGGTGTGGGCCCCCCCCCAGAGGAGCCTTCCCCAAGAGACGCTTGTCTCACCGCAGCCGAAACTTTTTCCTCTTGTTCTGCAGGTGGTTCAAGCTGCTGCCAAGCACATAGGACGTGTCATGGCTCTATAAGGCCGCTGCGGCTGGCAGCACAGAGTCATGGAGCACAGGGAGCCACCAACTGGGGGCAGGATCCTCCCTGCCCGGGCAGTCCCCGGGGTAGTCCCCCGAGGGGCCAGGACCAAGCCAGCATCAAGGCCACGTTCAACTGTTGCTCCCTGTCAGGTATCCCGGCTGTGCCCAGCATTCCAGCTGTGCCCCAGCTCTCACAAGGACAGACACACACACTGTAGAGGTCTGCAGGCATTGCTCTTCCCTGTTGAGGCCAGAAATGTCACAGAAAAGCAAAGTCTCTGCAGGTTCCAAAGCTGCACCAAGGAACATTTTTTCCAGACACAAAAGCTGCCCCTGGCCCTCCCTGCTCATCTGAGGCTGCCTGAGCAGTGCCTCATGTTTGGATGCAGGAGGATTTGTTAAAAACCTAGGGGTGCCCATGTCATACTTGTCCCAAACATTGACCACCACATTCCGCAGCCTGCAAGCCAGGCTCCAACGCATTGTGGGTGTGTGATCCCAGGGACACAGGGTATCCTTTCAGTGTCGGTGTTTTAAATAGCAAAGAAAAGCAATACTGAAGGGAATCTTTTTAAAAAACAGGCATCAGGCTCACCTGTGTGCAAACCATGACCTTTGGCAGGGCAGCTCTGCCACAGGATCCATCTTGAGGACCAACACCTTGAGACACATTGCAGGATCCAGGCGAGGCTGGATGTGATCAGAGCAAGGCCTCAATGAACATGAACTTTTAGATTGTTTCTGAAAAGACTCCACCAGTACATCCCTAGCCAGTGATGGCCTAATTAAAGCAATTCAAGTGTTGCAGCTCCATTTACTGATGCATCACCCACCTCTCTCCAGGAAGGGAAGCACTAACTCTGCACCAGCTCTTGGCCGAGATGCCCACAAGAGCTCTTTCCAAACACCATGTCCCTGTCACACTGTTGTTTGTTCCAAGTGGTGCCTACACTCCTGCACAAGGGCCTTTTCTAAAAGCCTTACTCTTCCTCACGTGAACTCTGGAGCAGTTTCATCGATCCTTCCTGTATGGGTAAATCTACCCACCATCATTGCCTGAACCAGCTGGGAGCTGGCACAACCTAGGCTGTCAGCAGCAGGACACACAAAGGAAGTCCAGGATCTGCAATTAGCAGGACGAGACCAACCCTGGGGTCTCTCTTAGTTTACATGACTTTTATATAAACTAAAACAACTGGGGAGGGAAACCTGCATTTGCTACGAAATGGGTGGCATGTTATGAGAACAAACAAATCAATTCCCAAAAGGATATGAAAATAAGAGAAAATGGATGCTGTAGGCTTCAGGTTTTAGTTGTATGAGAGGAAGGTAGGAATATGCTCACACATGGGGAGGAGTAGCTCAGTTACAAATTTTTGAAATCTGACTGGTTGATTAGAAAGCAATCTGTGAGTCCCTGAGCCCCACCAGCATCCTCCCCAAGTCCTATCCCTCACCAAGGCAGCAAGGGGCACTGTGGGGATGAGAGAGATATTGAGCCCTTCTGCTTATGTATGTTTAGTCCCCAGGTGTGCTCAGCATCATGGGCTGTCTCAGAAAATCGAGCTGGTTGCCCTTTTGGACATGCCCCACAACACCTCTGCAAGAAACTCGGTTTTCAGCTGGGCCAGGTGCTGCTGGGGTGGTCAGCTCAGGAAATGATTCATTACATTTGTGTGAGTTCATGTCACAATCTCACTAAGATGAGATCATTTCTACCTAGACTTTCTAATATTTTAATCCAAGCATCATTTTTTATTTGGTATTTAAGCTGTTCTGCATTAGGTAAGGTCCTGCTCCAAGCCAATCAGAGATCTTCTGCTTAAATAAATAGTGTGAATTCCTATTTCCAGGATGTACTGTGTTCCAGAATGTGCCTGTAAGAAGATACAGCCTTTTTTTTCTATTAATTTTCCTTCTACTGTGCCAAATTGTGGAGTTTCTCTTCTCAGAATGAGTTAAAACAATTCTTTCCGAAGACTGCAATACATTACACAGGTTGATTCCACTTCTCTCAGTCTCCTTCATTTCAGTGCTCACAGAACAGAAATACTGGAGCCAGGGGAGATCTTGAATTTCAAAAGGGAGTACTGAATGCATTAGGACCAATTCCACTTCTATTCACATAGTAAATCTGAAGCATTTCCAGTGACTCCAGGATATTTTGTGTCTTTTAATGGCTTGTAGTTATTGAATTTGTCTTCCTTTTGCACGATTTCATCCCCTAATGTAAGGTCTTCATAGGAACATAGCTCCTCTGCATTTGAAAACAAAAATAAACTTTTTGGTTTTTAACTATAGCATTGTCTTTTTAATTAACTAAACTTGTCCAATTGCTGATCCCATTGAATTATTTGACTTCAGAAGCTCCATTTAACTTTAGGAGCACTATTATTTCTCACTGAAACATGACTAGAAGAGTCATTCAGTTATTTAAATGCTGCTTCCCCAAATATTTTGCAGACTTCACAAGTCCTGCTTCCAAGATCCTCTTTTTGATTACGCAAGTTTACAAAGCATATAGAAGTCATTAAATATATCTCCTTTTTTAAATTATTAATTCAGTTTACCTTGTATTTTCTTTTGTAGAGTAAGTTTGCCTAATTAGCACATTTAATGTTCTGTAAAGTGTTCTAATTAATAGCATACTTGCAAAATCTAAATACACTTGTTACTCCTAAACACTTTGTCAAATCCCTTGAAATAAATGCAGCTTCCCTACATAGATGGACACCAGACACATTGCCTGAGCTTTCCAATGTCTTTCTGAAAAAATGTTTAGCGCCTAAGCAACCCAAAATACACTATGCAAGTAATCAAAACTTCTTTCTTTGACAATTATTACATTTTAACATTCAAGGTAACAATAAATGTATTTTTATGTAGAACTTCATCTCATGCAGATGACAAAGCTGGCTGGGATGGCATGATCTCAACTTCATGTCATAAAAATATGGCAGAGGAAACATCCAAGTTAGAGATTTCCAGTTCCCATGGCAGCGTGCATGCTGTTGAGTCTGGGTATGGGGGAGCTGCAGTGAGGGCATTACTTGGGAAGGACACAGTCAGGCTGGGGCTCCAGCAACACAGCCGGCCATGGGATGCAGACAAGGGCAGCCAGGGGCAGCATCAGAGCACTGGCAGATTGCAAACAGTGACAGCAAAAACCTGGGTTTTGAGGGGACTCAATCGTTTCCAGAGTTCAGAGGCTATTGAGAAGCAACTTCAATGTACACGTAGTGACAGATACCCCCCCTTTGCTGGGAACAGCAGTGTCTAAAGGTCTGACTCTGATTCCTTACTTGGGATCTCCTCAGGCATGGTGACTGTTAAACTAGCAGTAATTCAACAGTAAGAATGTTTCATTTAAATACTGGCAAAATGCAGACCACATTATCTTTCAAGGCCCTTGATTCCCTTTCAGTATTGAGTTTTAGTAATTTTAAAGGGAAATTTATTTACATCCCTGCTTACTGTATAATCCCTGATGTTATTTAAGTAATCATTTTCATTCTGATTGTGTAGGTGCAGTGAGATGATTGTGCAGACATGGGAGTGCAGCTCCACCAAAGGTGGTTCAGCCAAGGGCACTTCTGCTCACAATACATCTGGCTCATCATCCCCTTCACAGGTATTTTAAAATGGCATCAGGAGACACTATAACCTGAAACAATGTGGTGTTAATGATTTGTGCAATTGAGGCAGCAGTAAGTATCCCAGTCAAGGGAGATAATTCAGTTTTGGATATACCATATTCTCCCACTCATGCAGGTTGTGCTTGCCAGGGATAATGAGGTCCTGATTTCCAATTTGTTAGGGAAGTTCTTGATGGGGTTCCCATAGCAACCAGGTGTCTTTAATTACCTGTGCTGGTGCCAGAAGATGTTGGGTTTCTGATTCCCTCTCCAGCTGTAACTACCTCACCACCTTCCCTAAGTACCAGGACAGCTACTTCTCTTCCTCTTCTGAAAGTAAGTTCAGTTTTGGAGGTGGCTGGACTAATTAAAAGCATTATATGCATAGATAGTGACCTTTTTGGCCATATTTATGTGATATCCTTTTTTTCTTCTCACCTCTAGAGGTCTCATCTTTAGAAAGGCAGATACTTGGTCTTACCTTTCCTTCATATTGACACTGTACCAGTCCTGCTCAAATCAGCAGTGAAAATAAAGCACCAAAGCCATGGCAGGTCAACAAGTGCAGAAGGAAGGTTGCTGCAAAGGTCTTGCATACATTTAAAAGGGCACATCACATCTGTGAAGGGCAAAATATAGGATACTGAAAGGGCAAGCAAGTTTTATTCTTAATATTCCCATCACCCCTGCCAGGCAGCCCCTCCATCGCCCCCACAGCAGCCCGGGTGAGCAAGGGAAGAAGGCTTGTCAGCCTCCCAGCAAACACGAAGTTGATCTTTCGGAGATGGGTCAGTACCACCATGCCGTTTGTCCCTAGCCAGCCCTGGGGAAAGAGGGCCGAGCCTGCGGGTGCTGGCAGTGGCCGTGCTGCCGGGCTGCGGCCTCTGGGCTCCGTGCCCCGGCGGCCTCAGGCCAGCGGGCAGCGAGAGCCGGGCTGGGGGAATTCAGGTCATGGAATCTGGGCCGCGCAGGCGGCGAGAAAAGCGTCAGGGAAGAGCAGGAGGGGCGGATGTGGTCAGCAGTCCCCGGGCGAGACACTGCAGCCACCCAGGCCTGGGGATGGGGAGAAGGCGGGGCGCACACGGGGAGAAACTGGCAGTCCCGTCTCCAGCTGTGGTGCCAGGTGAGAGTGAGCGGTCTGGGGCACAGGATCCCCATAGAGAAGTGAGACTCTGAGCAGAGTGGCAGCGAGGATGCACAAGAGGAAAAACTCGAGGCTTAGAGCCTGCAGAAGGCAAAGTATGCAGGGGTGTGGGAGCAATGATGACATGCAGGGCAGAGGAAAGGACACGGACACAGGACAGGAGGATTAGTCACCTTCCCAGGGAATGCTCTCACCCCGTCACCACTGACACAGCTGCTGCCCAGACACCTCCTTGCAGGAACAGTGATATTTCCCAGGCAGCCTTCAGCAGCAAATCTTGCATTAACAAATCCAAAGAAGCTGAAGTCTAGCTCTTAATGCACCAATTAATCTTATAAGCAACATAAAATGAAGGCCAGAAAATCTTTGGGTTGACACGTACCAGATGCTTACACATTTGTTCTGTCCTAGTCCCAAGAAACTTGAAACAAGACCTGTTAAGACCCCTGTCAACCTTGTGCACCTTTGACTGTATTGTCTTTAGTTGTTAATTACCCCTAATGATTATTAAATATTTATTTGTCTGTGACAAAAAGAAATATGTACCTCCACAAATCTGTACAGAGATCCTGATGACCTTTATGCCAGTTTTACACTAAGCTGAATCCATGGCATCTGCATAGCTCCTGATCATGACACTTTTCTGAGTTGCACAGATGTGATTCGGTGAATTTAATTCAAATTACTTCTGATTTGTAACAACATAAGTGAGAGAAGAATCATGTCTATATAGATAAGCTGTTTTTAGGGTGAGCACTGAAGAGAATAAAATTATAAAAATGAATGAAGAATGATAAATGTTAAATAATACTGTGCGCAATTTTATATGCACTGGATATTCCCTCAAAATAAGGAAATTTACCAAGAAAAGAGACTTTTGACAGTCTCAAATCAAAACTTTTGTTTGCAGAGCATCATTACAGCAAGAAGATTTGGCAATCTGTCATCTAGATTTCACCATTCCAGCTACCCAATTTTATCCGTTAAAATAGGAAGTTACTAGAAGCCACACTTCCTATTTCAGTGACACGTCCCCAGCAGTTATTAATAGGCTTAGGGAGACTGGTCAGCTATGTGGCAATCCAGGAGATGCTTCTCCTTCCCTCACTTGTGCATGGGAATGTAGAGTGCCGCTGCAACAATTCAAATTCTCCTGGAAACGACTGTGCACACAAACATTGTTTAAGAGCTAAACCCAGGTAACTTTCAAATTACATTGCTGAGATGTTAATCGTAACAGCACTGGTGTCCTTTGTTTAGTGCACTCACTGTCCCTCAGTCAATAACTGGTACCAGTAAAACCCTAATGGCTGTGTATGGCCAAGCACATAATGGTGCAAAAAACTAAGACCACTGTAGGACAAGGGATGCATATTCCCTGTTCTGCAGTGGTCATAGATTGTAAAATGTGTGAGACAGGAAACAGAACAGAGTTCAAGGATGAAACCTTACTTAAATTCACCCCAGTCCCAGCTAAGAAAAGGCAGAAAAGTAAGCTGGGAAGGTCTGCCTTCTTGGTCCCTAACCTGGGCACAGCATTCATTATTGGGAAGATTTTTAACACGTGTTCCTGGGTGAATGTGAACTGATTTTCTGGCTAATACCTATAAAGTTTGTAAATAGAAATTTACAAATCATCCAGAAAAGCACAAGAATCACCCTCTTGTCTAAAATAATTCAGTGGACTTGAGTCCTTGTTAAGTTTTTGGGAACCAGAGTGAATGTAGAGCCCTCACTGAAAGTATAAGGCTGATGCCATCAACATTTCACACAAGATTTTACCAAGTCTTGCAACTCAAAGAGCTCTATAAACGTAAAGTTACTTCAACCCTAGAAAAATAAAAAATGCATAAAAGAAAGTTAACAAACCTCCAAAGTCTTGCATTAAGCTCATGCTTAAATTTCATCATGAGCAGTGCCCAGCACAGCAATGCAGCTGGGCTCCCAGGCTTTGCTCAGTGCCATGCAGGAGCTTATTTCAAGCAAAGAGCAAGAGATTGGTTACACAGCTGGACCTGAGACAGTCAGAGGGACTCCCAATGGATCCATTACATGAAATGCCAATGCCACGTGGCCACTGCAGTTTTTGTACATGCAACATATCTATAAGTAATTATGAGATGAATTATTATGAGATGGGATTTGCATTTGCCTTTTCAAAAAGAATTGTCTTTTAAAAGAAATTCAAGCGTTGTGTGCTTCTGGTGTCTTAACAAAGAAGAATACATCTCCTTGCTGAGGGAAGGGATTTGCCAACTATTGCTACATAATATTACACAGAAAATTGCACTCATAAATCACCCTTGACACTAGAGTTTGAGGAAGAGGGATCTAAGTCAGAGACAACACATAAACGAGAGACAATGAATTCTCAGAAATCTCAAGGCTGAGTCACTTTTGAATGAAGAGCACATTTAACTGTTAATTTGAAGTCTGATATTTCTCTACCCACAATTTCTGCCCTTCTTGAGAGGTACTGCCTTATGGGGAAAGAGAAGGTGACTTTATTGTTTGCGCAAAATCAGAGCTTCTCGAAAAATAATTGGAAAAACACGGATAGTGCCAGCCTAAGTGCCAGGGTAGGGTAGTAGTTTTGTTGAGAATTTTGGTTTTCTCTGCAAATAGCAGTCCCCTAAAGTGAGGGAAAATTAGATAGCATTAACCCGTTTTTACAGAAATTTTGTAGTTTATTGCATGAAATTTTAAAATGTTATCAAAGCATCACCACATTTACCATTCAATAATCTAAACCTTTGAATAATATATTCCAAATGAAATCTTTCAAAATTCAGCAATATATATCACTAAGTAAATCACAGCTGTGAGACATTTTGATTTAAACCTGACATGTCTATCAATACTGCTAGCTTACTACCTTATTTTAAATCTCGCATGCATTAAAGTAAAATAACCCTTCAAATTTCTCAGGGATTAAGGCATCTCCAGGGAATTGTAAAACATTCTCTCTATGGAAATGATAGGAATGAAAGACAGAGAAAAACTAATAAACTCCACACCTAATTCAGTGCTCTAAAAATTTCCTGTCTTTGTCCTTATCGCACACAGACAACGCAGGGCACAGGGAAAGAGGGGAACATAGTGATGAGTGCTGGAGATAAAAATAACTGGTCATCATCTTTTATATGTAGAACAATCTCAAGTCCAAATTCATGGCAAGAGGAAAGTGAAATGGCATAATAAGCACATGCGGAAGCAGATCTGTCCTTAGTTACATGACATTCTGCCAACTTTGTTTTGACAGATCTTTCTAGCAAATGCCATACAAGGGCAAAACAACTGAAAAAATGTTCAAATTAAATTAATAGGAAGATCTAGTGTCATGTACAGATCACAAATAAGATATTGTGGACAGCACATTTTAGGTACAAAATCCTTGAAATAAATTATTCTGCATCATAACACATAGTGGCTGGTTGCCTTCTTCACATGACAGATGCAACACAGCAAATCAAACAACCACAGACTGATCTGTAGAATAAATATCAGTGCTGTACACTGGGATCTACAAACACCCTTTTCAGCAAGCTGATGCTGCTTTCTGCTCACTGTAACCTACCCATATGTTTCTCAGTTCTCAGGGAGAAAGAATCATAACTGGAACCTGTTGTCTGTACTTTCTCTGTCCCAACACAATATAGAAAATAAGCTTCTAGGAGACCAAATGGCACTAGCAGTGATCACATATCCAACCATTATAATGGGGGTGAGAACAAAGTATTCTGCTGACAAACCAATTGCTAATGCAGCTCCTACATGCCAAAATAACCTCCATTGCATTAGGCTGTTTACTTTTTCCACAGAAGCTACACACATTTTTGTTACCTTGTGCATCTTGTATCTGGCTTATAGGCTCAGATTCCAGGCAGATTTACTTCAGATTACTTCAAATCCATAAGTCAATAAAAACCATGGTGAAAATTGGAACGGTCACACTCATTTCCTTGAGTGGTGTTGGACTGAGATTCATGCAGAGTCACATGCAAACTTGCTCATATGGAAACATGAATGGAGTCCAAAGTTTAAGACACTGTAGATTCAGGTAATTGTCCATGTGTGTTCTACTCCCAGGAAGAGAAGGTACAGCTGACTTCATAAGAGATCTCTGTTCTGTTGCAAGGAGCTACCTCTGACAGGAAGTAGAGCAGTCCACAGGAAAAGAAACAAGTCAAAAATTTAGGCTAAAGAACATCTCCTTGACAAGATAGCACTGCTGCCAGAGCGATAAACAGGATCTCTCCTGGCCTGTGGGATGCTAGCAAAAAGTCCAGGGTCAGTGAGATAGGCAGATTGTTTCCCTTAGATTGGTCTGTTATTGAAGAAAGCTCAGCAGACCAGCTTATTTTCCTGAATGATTAACTTTGCTGCCTTTTCTGCTCAGCACATCAGATAAAGAAGTTTATTCAGTTAGCTTATTTATTTACATTCCTTTGCCAAAGACCTCACCAAACAAAGCCTATTTGATGATTTATTCTTTGCTAAAGGGGAAGCTTATTTACAATAATCATCTTATCATAAACTTCTTAAAAGGAGGATTTGAAACTGGAATTCATAATAACAGAGAAATCTGACTTTTCCAGAGAGGTCATATTTGTTATCCATTTTGCACTGTAGAAGACAAAAAGCCAGCTGAAGCCCAGATGAAGCTGGATGTGGCATAACTGCTTTGAAGTTTTGTTTGTTTTCTCTGGCTGACCCACGTCCTGTTGGAAGGAACCACCTTCACCTATTTGGAGCCGTTCCAAAATATGAAGGGGAAAAAGGATATAATGGCCCAGATGCTGGGTCCTACAGAGGGGATTCTGCAGCACAGAAGCTGCACCAGAGTGATCAGCTCTAGTACAAACAAAAGAGAGCCAAGAAGTACAAAGATGACTTCTGAGGGACACCTCTCCAGAGAGTAGCACATCAGACTGAGGAGGAGCTGAGAGCACAGCACACTCTGCTCACCTTTGTAGGAATCTCCAGCATTCTCAGGTAGCAGCAGTATCCACTCAGACATCAGACTCTGTCTGCTCTCATCTCCCTGATGAGATGTTTAAGATGGACATAAAAGTGTCTCAAATTTGCCTTATGCCATCCCTCCTGACCCCACATAACTACAGTGTTTTGACAGACACAGCCAAAATCTCAAAGGACAGAAGACAAATTTGCAGGGAGAAGATAGAGCAGATCAGCTCCATATCTCTCGTTCGGCAGCAGCTCTGTTCTTTGCCCTTCTCTCACTGCTCCCCTGCTCATGCAGAGCATTTCCTAAGGGTAGTGGATGCTGAGAGAGAAAACATATTTTAAACAATAAGTTTGTTTGTATTTTGTTATAAAATAAAAGGTGCTTGAAAGCTGTAAGCTGGTGCACATCTCTCTCAGTAGGTTTGAAGAGAAGGTTTAAGCACACACTGGACTGCCCTGACACTCCCATTTTTTATGTTGGGAACATGTCTGAACTCATTAGCTCTTGATAATACACTCATTATTTTAATTCTTCATAGCCACGAATAGTATGAGAGACAAAACTCTTCCCTGAATTAATCTGGCTTTCAGCTGCCCTCCATGATCCATGGGAGGACTGCACTTCTGCACCCCCTGGGAGGTCAGGAATATAAGAGCAGAGTATCATACAAACAGCAATTTCATCCCAGCTGTACTGAGCAGCACATGAAGCTCAACAACATGGCAGTAGTGAAAAAATACGGTTCCCAAAGCTGGTCACACAGCAAATACCTCCCACAGAAACCAGGCTGGAGGCACCCAAAGGGAAGATGGGCTGGATTTGCATCTGTCTAATGAAATGTGCCTGTCTGCTCTGCAAAAGCTGGGTGGGTGGGTGCAATATGAGAAGGGAATCTCAGAGACATTTTGGACCCAGAAGGATTTAGCCACAAGAAGGGGAAAAGAAGTTCCCTCTGGCAATACAAGTGAGGAGTGGCTCTTCGATTCCTCTCAGCCATTCACACAGAGAATAACATTTAGAGGTGTTTGGTTTATTCCTCATCAGGTGTCTATTGCTATCAAAGAAGAAACTACACATCTTCAGGAATGTCATAACTGCTCAGGCATTTCTCAACAAAGCCCTGCTAAAGAAAAGCCATGCTGTTTCCAGAAATTAGGCTGAGACAAGATGAAAACATCAGTTCTGTGACTGAAGTTTCATGACACAAGACTCACTAAAACAAGCAATGTTTACTCCTATGGAAGGATCTTTTCTAATTTTAGATGCAGCAGGACACCAAACCACTTTCCCCCAAAACATCACACACATTGTCTTTAAAATCCCATTGTTTTCAAAGGGATTAACTACATAGAGACTTTCACTGTTTGAGGATGCACTTTACTGAGCTGAAGTCTCTTTTCAGCTCTCATTGCCCTCACACCAGTGTAGCATTTGGCCACATTTGCAGCAGAGGGACAGCAGCAAAATCAGGTCGATGGGTTTACAGGGTGTTACTGAGCCCTGACAATGCACAGGGTTATTCAGGGGATGCCTCAGGTCTCCTTGCATCCTGTCACAGACCGCATGTGCCTTCCTCACAATCCAGCCCTGGCCATGAGAGTCCCACCAAGCCCATTGTTTAATATACTAACAGGAATAGGGCTAGAGCTGAAAAGAGAGCTCCCGCAGGCTCAGCTAGGTCATGACTGCATCTGCAGGCCTTTCATCCTCTGCCT
Organism: Orthonyx spaldingii; assembly: GCA_013397795.1. NCBI lineage: Eukaryota > Metazoa > Chordata > Aves > Passeriformes > Orthonychidae > Orthonyx > Orthonyx spaldingii. Next base: position 5,144,173 of record VZTJ01000294.1, read on the forward strand.
GTGCCCCCAGGTGAGGGGTGGGGCTGACTCATGCCGGAGCCGCTGCAGCCGTGTGCTCATCCCGTGGGGCACAGCAGGGCTCCTTGGATCTCCCAGGGGAATGGAAAGTCTGCACTCAGCTGCAGAAGGGCCGGGCCCCTCACACCGGACAGCACCCTGGGGCACAGCACCCTGCAGTGAGCGTGTGCTGGGGACAGAGCAGGTCTGGCTGGCGTGGAGACCTTGTCTCCTCGAGCTACCTGCACCCCTCAACAACATCATTTCTCACCATGTCTTCAGAAGATGAAGTGTGTTGGAGTTAGGAAGGATTGAGAGCCAGCTTCTTCCAAGTGCAAGGTCTGTTACTGAACACTGGCTCTGCTTTGGGACTGAGGCTTCTTACCTGAGGATTCAGCAGGATGGAGCCCACACAGGAGGAGTGCAGATTTTGGGTCACCTCTGGAGCCCACACAGGAAGAATGCAGATTCCCAAAGCACCTCCCAGTGACAAGATGCAAAGAGAGGATGAAGCTGTGGCAATGGCCTAATTTTTCTCAGCTAAAGTTAGGTTTACACCTAGGTTTACACCAGGTTTCAATGGGGATAATTTGTATGGTTTTAGTCAACATGCATTTTCTAGCTGTTGTGCTCAACTCTTCCCTCAGGCCTTGGATCTATGCCATACTGCAATCACATCCGATAGGGTCACTGTCTTAATCATTTTGGACTGACTCTATCCAGAATCCACATAAATGATGACATTTTCCTGTTAGCACATGTATCACAACTCTGAGCTGTAAAGGCAAGTTTCACACCATCCCAAGAAACAAGCAAGAATACATGTGCATGCTTCTGGGGAAAAATCACTCAAGGATGTCTTCCTGTTTCCAGATGGAATGAAAAAATAACCAAACTTGGAGAGTGCACAGGTACTGGAGGTTAATGACAAGCCCAGAGACTTGTCCCTGGCTTGTCCGGGAGGAGCTGGAGGCTGTTAGCACATTGCTAGGGGAAGACCACATTCAATCACCCCTTTCTGCAACTGGGTGACTTACAGAAAAAAACCCCCAAAACAACCCAAAAATGTATAGTATATTAACAGCAAGTGGTATTTGCTATACATCTATATTTGCTCCCTGTACAGAACAAACCTCGTATGGTTGGGAAAAAAGGATATGAAATAACCAGAGTCCCTTGTCCACATTCATGGATGTCCTCAGGACATGAGCTGGTGTAGAAAGACAGTAACCAACTTGTTCTTGCAGATTCAGAGTTGGGATACAAACACAAGATGGTTTGTTCCCTCCAGGTCTTAGGGCAGCTCCATCTGGCAGGCAGTGCAGTGCCTCATGAATATCTCACAAGTGCATGCATAACATGCCATCAGAGTTCAATAAAATAAATTGGAAGGAGACAAAGTAATTTTCAAAATACAATTCACAGGATGCACAGGATGATTTACAGAAGCTGGAGGCTGCAAGCTGCCAGGAAAATAGCTCCTGACAAATTACTTATCTTTCAGGTCAGTCAATTGAGAGAAATATAGGCTGGTCAAGAATTGGTACCAAGGTGTGATTTGTATGCAGAAAGGCTGCTGCTCATTGCAACATCTCTCTTGTAAAATATTGACCATGAACATGTATATTCTCCAGAACAACAGAGTTGCTTGTTTCCCTACTTTATATGGATTTGCAAGCCAATATTTTATGACTGAAAAGGCAAAAATTTCTGAAGAATGAATATCTCCCTTCCTCTGATTAACAAATCAATTACAACAGTGCCCCTTTTCTGCCCAAGTTACCAAAAATGGTACAGGGTATAACTTGCTCTTGACTTTTCTTTCTTAAGGTTTTCAAAACATTACTAGAAGTCACAGTAAACAAAAGTTTCAATATATTGGTACAGCAAAAAACTGTACCAATGAAAAAACCTCATCTGACAGCCATCAGATGCAAATTTACAACCTCTGTCATAGAAAACTATGCCTGAAGAATGAATCTAGTTTAAACCTGGATCTGAGCACCTCACTCCTCTTTCTAATAATTATTGTCTTGGATCACCATCGTTGAAAGCCCATGGTAGCAGGTACAGGATGTCAGGAAAGGTATTCTGGATTTCTGAGGAGCATTTGGCATTTCTGTAATTCAAACACTAACCTGCATATCCACCATCCAGGGCTGTGCCTTTACCCTGGATCTGCATCTGTTTCACTTTTGAGAGATTACCTTGATAATACAAACCATTTTTCCCTTGTCAGATTAACAGATGGAATATCATCTTTTGGCATTATTGATAGTGCATCATATGTTCATGTCCTTTCAAATTTATAGACAACACTTCAGTTTGAAGTGAAGAAAAACAAAGAAACAGCTGCAATCTTCACTGATTAACGTTTATTTGGTATTTTCTGAAATAAGCAAGAATTTAAGACGCCCATAAGCGATCAAATACAGCCACAAAAACCCCATACTGATCCTAAATAAGAAGCACTATGAGAAATACACAATATTTCATGAAACAATACTGTACATCAACAACCTTTAGGAAACAAACAACTCAAACCATATGCTTAGTTTACTCACAATATAAAAAACTTTAACCTTTAAAGAAAAATATAGATTCAGTCCAATTGTAGGATCCAATCCCATACCCAGTGAAGTCAATGGAAGTTCTCTCATTGATTTCCATGTTTAAAGGATTATGTCCTTACTTTGCCTCAAGAGGCACTTTAATTATTATACAAGGCCTAGCCTGAATAACTATTACAAAAATGTCAAACATCAACTCAAGAGTATGTTTTAGCAATTTTCAGGAAATAATGGAGAAATAGGTTATCTATCCATGCATGGAATAAGGCAAAAGCTAATTCATTCAGATTAGGAATAATAATTTTTACTAGTTTCTTTTTCACAACACAAACATTTTAGACTTTTTTAATTAATGGATATATTATATATCATATTATGCTTCACATTTTTCCTACCTCTACTGAGAAAGCTGGCACTGACATGTCATAAAGAACTCCTCATTAATTATTGTTTTCTGTTCTGTAACAACCACAAGAAACTCATCTGGGTTTAGTAATAGTGTCTACCAAGAAAAAAGCACACACTATCATAAGCTTATAGTTTATAGAGCTCAAGGTACATTAAAATGTAAATCATGAAGTTCACAAATTCTGTTTTAAAATATTTTTCCAAACTAAAAGCTGCAGAAAATTGGTTCTTAAATATTCTACAGAAAATTCTGAAGCATCTAATGGTTTAAATTACTTATGCTTTCTTCTTAAAAATATTTAAATTAGGTTAGTAGCCCATCCTTTTGAAAAATAATCCAAAAAAGATACACTAGATTACAAATCTTTTGTCTTAATCAGTGTAACCAAAGGTTTGTCATCTGGGCTGTAATCTTCATAAGCAATGGGGGTTGCATCATACATTGCAGGTCGGGATTTCTTGCCAAACCTGGAAATAAAAGAAAACTTTTGGTGACAAACAGAAATATGAATGAGTTCATAGCAACAACGCAGTGTGTCATGGTCTGTGATCAGAAACAAAGTCAGAGAGCTTGGATAAACTCTATATAACAAGAGAAATCACAGGAAAATGAGGCAAAAAATGGTCAAGTATTTTTTCTTATTGACCTGATGCAGAGAAAACAGTACAGAAAACACAGAAACAGAATTATTTATGTAGTCATCCACACTAAGGATTTTTATGCACTTATGTACTATATTAAGCCTATATTGATTTATTTTGTGCACACTGGAAATTCAGAAAATTCAGATTTTGAGGATCATATTTAGCCCAAACCAAAATTAACTTGATTTTCTTCCAAGACTTATATGTAGTTTCATGACTTCCAATTTCATTCTTGCCTGTTTTCAGTGATGTAGAATTGCTGACAAAACTGAAATGGCTGAAAGCACTATGATATATATGGTGAAAATTTCATTTTTCAAAGTACTTCAGCTGTCAATAAGGCCACACTAGATTCATTCCCATGCATGAATGTCTGCCTGCTTCTATAGCTTATTTTAATAAATATAGACAGGTCACAATTGCTCATCAGCATCACGATGGATAAACCTGATTTTCTACACGAGATAAAATTTCAAGAACTGAATGAAGGAATCAAGTTATGTCATTTTACTAAATCAGAGACAGCATTGAATTCTGAATCACCCTTTCTCACCATCATTTTCAAAGGTTTAAAGGAAATAGAGTTTTGCAGAGATACGAATGATGGTGAACATTTTTTAGAGATTTAACTCAAAGTCTACCTGCTCTTTCTGATAGTAGAGAGCACATAGCTTGTTGCACAGAGTGAAGCAGGACCAAGTCTGTTTTCTTGTACAGGTCAGGGTTGGCATATGTCCCTAATTAGAAAAGGCTGAGAAAAGAGCACAGCACATGTGCAAGTTGTTTATGATCTGGTTGAGCCATGGAGCTGCTCAACCACATTGCTTTGATCAGGTGGTTCAGAAGTCAGTCACTGCTCAAAGCAGCAAACAAACAGAGTCATCACCAAGCTCAGAGGTTTATGTTAAAGACAGAAGTGTTAAATGGGAACTCTGTTCAATGGGTGTGTATCTGGTAGGACTGCACAGCAGTGCTATGCTATCTAATTGATGACATAAAGGAACACATGAAGCAATTATCAATAGAATCTGCAAGAGGCAATGATTCAAGGGCTAATCAATAGTGAAAAGATGCAGGTCCCTGCTACAGAGTGTGCTGGATCAATTAAGTGCCTGCTTACAACAAAAGCACATACAAACAAATTAATAAAGATTTTTGCCAGGGCAACCAAATACATTATTCATCTCACAAAGAGTATACACTGTGTGGGGAAATCTCGATCCTGGGAAGCACTGAGTCTGGAAAAAGACTGGAGGGACATGAACAAGACAGACCTGTGTAGCTTGAGAGAAACTGAGGGTTCCGTGACAATCTTGAGGACAGTACACATTCATTGTAGGAATTCTTGGCAAAGGCAGCTCAATATGTGCATGTGTGACAGACACTGCAAATCATCTTCACATTTGGAATGGTCTTGTTCCTCCACTTCCTTAGAACAACATTTCAAGAGATGGCTAACTATTGGGAGTTATTAACCTCAACAACTCCACTCAAGGAGAAGACTTTTGAGAACACTGGACAGCTGAACCGTGAGGAAATGGTATCATCCAACTTCTGTGGACAGGCTGGAGTTCAGATTCCCCAGAAACAGAAGAAAGAAACCACATGTTGCTACTCTGTTCAAAACCAGCAACTGGCAAAAGGAGTCAAAAAATAAAGTTTAAACAAGAGAAGTAAAAGAGAGAGACCAGAAGTTAAAAAAAAAAAGTCATATTGAGAGGAGGAAGGGATTCTTTTGGCTTTCACAGGAAGAGAAATAAGAAGATTTATTTCTTCTGCACTATTCAGAGAAAAGGTCAGGTGTGCAAGTGGTATTATGCCTTGCTTAGAAAAATTGAGCTATAGTCCTACAGTTCGCAGAAAATTAACCCTGGCAGAGGAGGTGTATTAAGCAATTGGCAGGTGATGTAGAGACCAGAACACATGTGCAGGTGATCACACTTTTACAAAGAGACAGCTGACTGAAATCTATGTCAGGAGATGGTAAGAAATGAACATGTGCTGATGCTCACCAATTCAGAAAGCTTAGGACACTGCAGTCCCACACAGCCAACTCCACAGGAATGGGGAGAGTGTGCAGTGGAGAGAAGCTGACCCTGCTGTGACAGCATAACTTAATCAGAGTCTGATGAAACAGACTCTTCAGCCCACACAGAGACAGGACAGGTTGGCATGTGAAAATAAAAATTAAATAAACTGCACTGTAAGTAGTGCATTAAGGCTACTGATATCTGGGCTAACACAGAACTAACTGCAGGATAGCCTGTAACCAGATAATCCATGAACTCAGTGTGAATGCTTTTCTAAAGTGAACAATTCTGCTTCAATAACACACCTTGATTCCACTGCAACGACATCTTATGGCTGCCATAACCAGTGGTCAACTACTTCATTACACTGTTCTCTTCCAGTTTTAAAATGTATAAACTTTAACATAAAAGGAATATTTCTTTACTGTCTGCATAATGAATGCTAAAGAGAGCTGTGCTTCACCTGCTCAGAAAACTACCTAGTTCTGATCTGCTACTCCTAGGAACATTCACTAGAAGTAGACATCCTCGAGCACATTGGTTTTGTCTTACACCAAGTACCTTGACTAGTAAAGACCAAATTATAAAAAAAATTATCTAGAAAACGAAATGCTGAGAAACATGAACAAGTAATTTTAAAATAATTTAGTGAATATGCAACAGGTATCCACACCCCCTGGACACCTGCTGACTTTACCAGAAACCTTATCTTTGAAGAGAATAATCTAACTTTTCCCTCTGCTTCCATTTTCCAAAATTACTAGTAAGTTTTGGTATCTAACTGTGAAAGGGAATATTTTCAGAAAATGCTGAACTTTCTGTTATTTGAAAGTAGATTTCTTAGATATAGCAATTCTGAGAATTCAGACTTTTATACATGTAGGTTTAAGAATTTATGCAAAAATAACTATAAAAGTTATGTTCCTTTTCCTGGATTGAAAAGACCAAAACTGTGGTTTCTATCTTTCTGAACTCAAAATAAACACAACAATCTCCACAATAAACCTCCATGAATTACCTGACTTGGCAGCTCTATCTTGAATTTTTATAAGGCATCATATTCTTGGAGGCACCGAAAATTATTTGGAATGAAAACATTTATTTTCATTTGCATTAAGTAGCAATACCTTTTCCAAGGTAGGGAAACCCTTAATGACAATACTGTAATTTCTAATTACATAATATGGATTTGAAAAATCATCGTCAATCCATCACAGTCTAAGAACTTTTTTGAAGTTGGAATACTTTGAAGAGCTACTACCCAAGCTGTGATGTGATTAACTGAGTCTCACTCATTTCAGATAATTTTGATGACTTCAGCAGTGGTACAATTTAACCTATTTCATTTTCACTGAAACAGACCCAGAGCATTCAGAAAATGAATTACCAGCAATCAGCAACCAATATGCACTCATTTCTCCATGTCAGTGCACAGCAACGTCTCCCTCAGTTGTTTTAAGAGATTTTAATGGTAACACATGTGAACACTCTGTTGGAATTGGAAGAGATCTTGACAAATTGAAAAAATGGGAAAAAGAAATACAAAAAATGAAAGTTCTACCCTATTAAGAGAGGTGTCCAACACAGAAGAAACTGTGCAAAATGTAGGAAGCAAAATGACACAGAGGATCTTGGGATGAGGAAAAGGTCTAACAGGTCACAAAAATATGTCATTTGTCACTAGAAAAAAAAAAAGAGAAAAAAAAGACAAAAAAGTCAAAAAAGTCTCTTTTTCAGATGTATGAACGCCATAATGGAATGCCATAAATAAGATGCAGAAGATGATTACTCAGTTTATTTTGTGCACATAAATCTTCAGACAGAGGACTATTTCCAGGTTTAGGGAGCTCCCTTTCAAAAAAAAAAAAAAAAAAGAAGGACAATCTGGAGTGTGTCCCAGGAAGACAATAAAGAAGCTGACATGATCCAGGAGGAGATACTGAAAGAATGGCTTAAATCTAGGAAAGAAAAAAGTTGTTTTGCTTTGTTTGTTTTTATCATAAAAAAGAAGGGGAGGAGGGCTCAGTACCTGATATACAGGTGATATGAACACTGATAAGTTATCCTTCATGACAGCCTGTAGAGCAGTAAGAAACAGCGTAATTCATAGCAAAGAGAATCCAGGTTAGATTTTAGGAATGCCCTTTCTAAATCTACTCAACTCCTTTGGAAGTTTTTAAAGACAATTGTTGGCAGGGAGCTAGGTATATTTAATGCTATATCAGTGCCATGGTTTACATCTGAGCTCTCAAATCCCTTCCACTTCTACTTTTGTATTATTCGGGCACTCAATGCCCTGGCTTGGAAGTGCCCCATTAAAATTCAGAGTAAAAAAATTACTGTCTCTAGGAAAGCAAATAAGAAAGGGAAATAAGAACACCAAAATGAGTGGTGTGAAGAGATTCTCACTGAATAATCTGGTAAATTAGTGACAAAAATCAATGTGCCTTTGCTATCTGATCATATTATCTGTGTAGCAGTTAAAGAATGTTTACATCCCAACGAGAAGATCTGACAGGCTAAAAACTCTGCATGTGTCCCCCTTCATCAGTTACACCAAATAAAGTCAGTATAAATAACATAATAAATAACTCCCTCTGTTTTCAAGGAGTTTTGCTGTATAATCACACTTCAGATGAGAACAGCGAGCAGTGCTGGTGATCCCATGTTTTCCCAGAAAAGCAGCCCTTTCACTCTGCCAACAGCACTTAGGTTCACTGTGCATGAACTGAAATTACACATCAGAACAGATCCCTAGGAAATCACCATCCCCAGCACAAACCTGGCATGTCGGATGGAAGCAATTGCACTACTGAATTCACTATCAATGCTCCTACAGTTGTAAAATTCTTCGTAGGCTGGCCTGGAAGAGCCCTGGTACTCGATGCGGCTGATGCGACAGATCCCCACAATCAGGATGATCAGCATCAGGACAAAGGCCACGCACAGGGCCCCGATGATGATGTAGAGGGAGTGACGAGGCATATTTGTGAGACTCTCTGCCATATGCCCAGACTTCCACTGCAGATCTGCCAATAAGAAATAAAAAGTTATCATTAATTAATATTTTACATCCATCCTGCTGAATAGAACTACTTTATGATATTAATTTTCAACATTTCTGACTTTTGAAGCTATGGAAATAGGTAATTTGAACATTCCCAGGCTCTGTTACCAATACACCACCATGCTTAACATGCCACAAATTTGAATAGCACTATGTTGAACCTTCACCCATATTTTTCTATTGATTTTGAAGGTCATATGAGAACACCTACCTAGTCTGATCTCCTGTATAATCCAAGTAACAGCAAATCATCGAGTTATTCTTCATTATGTTATTTTATACTAGAAGCTCTCTACAGGCAGGCAGGTTTTATGCAAAGGTTTCTAGTAACCCACCACTCCTCTGTGCAGTTTGTTCTAATAGTGAAGCCTTCCACTAAAATGTGTTATTTAGCATGTATTAAACACATTTGGGTTTTAATTTGAAACACAGGTTTTCTTATGCCTATCTCCACCAGACTGCAGAGACTTTGGCATTTCAAGGACAAAAAGGACACCTCGTAAGGTCCTACAGTAGTCAGCCCACTAGAGTCTTTTCCCAAGCATAATTTCTCTGAGTTTCTCAAAGTAGACCTTAAAGTACACCCAATCTGGAAGAGGTTTCCTGTGTTTATGTATTCCAGATCTTCTGTATAAATATTCTTGATCCCCAAAGTATAGTCTATCTATGCCAAACAGATTTTCTATCAATTGCCTACGTCCTCAGTTCTGTTTCTCTCTAGCATGGGTCAGAATATTTCTAATTAACCTGTACTTCCCTCCAGGGTTCATTTTTGGCAGTCTTTTAAGCCTAAGGCCTCATATATTATTTCAAAACAGGAACAGGCTTGAATCGTACTGACTACAGAAATGTAATACTCTGCAAAAGTTATTTCTAGTAGGTGCCTGTTCCTTTTCCAAATGTACTTCTGCTTTGCACCGATTTAGAAATCCCCTTTACTTAATCACACACAGTCTGGGAACAAGGCTACCAAGCATACGCTTTGGGAGGTGAAGATATTCTCAGAAGCCACCTCTCAAGCATGGTGATGACGACAGATAATTCAAGCACCTGAGCTGAAATCTCCAGTTTAGTGGCATCTGTGGATAAAATCTCCATCTATGACAGAAGTACAGGGAATGCACAAGGATGGGGAAAAAAAAGAAATCTGTTTTAGAGAGAGGTGGTGAGAAAGCCTGAAGCTGTAACGTGGGATTCAGCTGGGCACAGTTTGGAGAAATGACTGCTCTTTGTCACAATAGTGAAGGTTGTCCTGGAGCACTTCTCAGCTTGGGGTGCTCAGACTTTGTACAAAAATGTGAGCTGAGTTTAAGGACTGGTTGCTTGTTTCTCTTATCTTCTTCAGAGGTCAGTAAAGTTTTGATCAGCCTGAATCATTCAGTGATTTAATGTTTCTAAAGTGCTGTTACTGCAGTTTGCCCAGTCAGGATATGAGGGAGGGAATACAGCTGTGCTCTGTGCAGTTTGGGATGGGCTTCTATTTCTGTTCTGCAGCACATTTGTCACACACAGCGGTTTCTGTCAGGCTGTCAGACTAGGCTGAATTCAGATCTAATGTGTGCAGATATATGGCAAGACAGTTCTGATTTAGATTTCATGTCTTCCATCTCTGGATGACAAAGATGAGAAAAATGTCTTCCTTTTTTCCTCACCGTATCAAAATACAAAGATTAACAGCTTATACTCCAAAGATTAGAAATAGCATATGACAGCTCAAAATCACAGTATTTTCTGTTGTTATATTAATGTTCACAAAATTAATTAAGAATAAGATTTCAATGCACACCACAGGCTGTACTAGAAATTCTTCATAATGTTAGTTTCCAAGTAACCACATGGTTTGGCACACCTCAGTAACTACATTAATAATTACAAAGCTGGCAAAGGTAATGATATTAACAAATGACCAGCAGGCATTAGAGAATTCATATGAGACATTTGTAAGCATTTTTACAGTGAATGCTCCATTAACTTTTTAGGCAAATGCATTTCATTTTGAAAGGAAGAATATCCTCTTTATAATTAAGACCAATTTAATCCTATTTAATTGGAATTGCTAATACTATAACACCATAAGATGATATAATAAATATCACAATTCATCCAGGCAATGTACATATTGTCCAGTTTGTTGTATATATACATCACTTGAAAATTAAAAAGAACAATCTAACAAGAAGATAACCCTGAAATCCTGTTAAGGTAGTCACTTCAAGCAGCTAAACCAGATGGTGACAAAATGGGGAACTATAAATAGGGTGGTTCTACAAAAAAGATTAAGTACTAACAGCCTCCTTCATGGCCAGTAATAGAAAATCACAAAAGATAAAATGTGATCTATTTAGTCATTAAATGACTACCAAACACCAGTTTCTTGAGAAGCCTGGCTTTGTGTCTTTTTCTAGCATTCAGAGGGATGGTCCAATACAAAGTCAGTATGCAGTGTTTAAATTTAATTTCCATCACATTATTAACCATTATATACAAACTGCTGAAAGAATATAATAAATATGACAAGGAGAACTGGAAAGATGAACAGAAGCAGATCTACTAATAATTCAAACTTTAGAGCTCAAAGAAATCCACTGCACCATTGTCTCAACTCCAGTGAGATCAAAAGTACTGCACCTCTTTATAAAAGACCTGGGTATGGCCTTGCTAGATATGATTACAATTAGGTTCCCGTTAGTTTGTCAATTCACAGCTCAGGGAAAGACAGTGAGTACAAAGATCTTCACATGGCTACACAGATCTGTAGAAGAAAAATCTGCAGATAAAATACTTTTAAATTCTTTCTCCAAAGTGATTTGTTCAAAACTCAATCCCTCTCTGTCTGCGTAATCCTTTATATACAAGTTAAAATCTGAGTTCTTTAGGAAAGCTTCCACAGCTTTGCACATAAGCCACTGCATTGGTTAGAGAGGCTGCATGTCCATGGTTATCTGTTTTGGGGTAGCATTATCTGTTATCATGTCCTATAACAACACATACCTTTACTTTGATGCTGTGGCAAAGTGACTTGAATAGCAAGGGAACATCAGACATTTGCCGAAGTGAAGCTTATTGAAAAAAAGACTGGTAATTCTCAAATGTAAAATATATTTGTTCTTTAATTTTTTGGGTTTTTTGGGTGGCTAGAAGAAGATTTTTTTCCTGTTTTCATTCAAGACCAATCCAAACCAGAATTTTATATGCTGCATTTTTATATCTCCTCTATTAGCATTATATACATGCACTCTATTAGCTATTGTCATATGATGGATAAAAAACTCAGTAATTTCAACCTCTTCAGTTCAATTGCCATGAACAACACAAGGTTGAATATTTCTGGTTGAGAATCAGCCCTGCAGTGTTACTAATGTCAGATAACATTCAGGTAATTCCCTGCTTTCTGTCATAACATTCACAAGATAAAAGAACTTGCATCCCCCCTAAAAGGGGAAAGAAGAAATAATTGAGTAGCTGGACAGTAGAATAGGCTCCTTCCACCCTCTCTTCTGCTTCTCTCCTTTTTCCCATATGTTCACATGCATTTCACTGTGTATCTGTGGTGCAAACAGCCAAACTCTGAGTGACTACAGCATGACAGCCAGAGCACTCCAGAACATGCACCACTGAATTCCTACAGCACATCTGCAGGCTCAGAAAGCATGCAAGCCTTTGTATGCCTTTGGCATTCCATAACATAACAGAAATGTAATTGTTACTTCATCAAGGGACTCCAAGAAGTGCGTTTCCAGCATGATTATTGCTTTCTCCAAGAACTAAACCCATCTCTGTCAGCCAACTACTTAATACTGAAGGCAGGCAGAATTATACTGCCTTGCTGATCAGCTTGGACATGCATGTTTCAGGTGTCACCAGCATCAGCCTTGTCAGGAAAAGCTCATCTGAGCATATTTTAGCATCAGCAATATGGCACACAGACAGCACACAGTGCTATGCTCCTGATGTCTGCTGGCTCTGCACCATCCAGGGAAGCGTGTGTACCATTCACAAACACAACAAAAAAGGCAGGGCTGTCACCATCTCTGGGCTAGCTAGCAATGGTCTTCTGCAGTCTTTGCTTACACCCAAAAGCACAGAAACTGAACGTACTGGGTTAAAGCAAGGACTAACATCAAGAACATCAAGTGTAGAAGCAACTTTTAAAAAGCAGTCAATATGTTTAAGTAAAGTTTAAGTAAAAGAGAGTAAAAAATAGAAAGTCCATATGCCCCTTGAGTAAATGAGATATAGAAAACATTTTTTAATCCAGCCTTTGTGTTTGTTTTATTAAGCTATCATCTGCAACCTTAACTGTGCTAACAAACCTGAGTATAATGACTCAAAGTGATCTATGACCACAGTACCCGAGCACTGAAGCAGTTAAATACACAGCTGAATTCCCTAGCAAAGACAACATCTCTAGCTCAAGAACAAAACATCAGGGAAATACAAAGCAGGTCTGTGAACAGCAGAACTAATGAAGCCTAATTTCCATTTTAACTCTTCCACAGTTGGGCTTCATACTTTCTGCCTCTCCTGGACTCTCCACTGTGCCATAAGGATGCCCTTACAGTGAAGCTTCTCTCTAAACTGAGAAACAAGATCACATTGAAGCTGTTCCTTCCCATCAGTGGAACATCTCTTAAGTCTTACTGAATGCTTTGGAAATATTTTGTCTTGGAGCCCTTCTTCTTTCTATCAAATTTGGTGGAAATTGGCCTATGGCTGGAAAAGTTATTCCTGAAAAAGTTAGTAAATGCATGCGTGCACAAGTCCCAGCACAATTACACAGAACCAGTTTCCTTAGGTAAGCAGGTTCCAAGTTGTTTTGCTGAAACATCACTGACGCTGCAGGTGCTCAGAAGTCAATACAAGCCCGTTAGCTTACAGTGCTACGGAATATACTTGACCCAAAGTGTGTAGGGAGGCTCTGAAGCATAAGCACAATTAAAATACAAACTGATCAGTGCCCAGCTCTGAGACAGCATCCCTGAAAATCTAGTCCAACACATCTCAAAGTAGGGTACCCAGAAACAGAAGGTTTTAACTTTCACAACCACTTTTGAAATTATGGCCAAAAATAAAATGAATTTAACATGATTTTGTTAATTTACATATGATTCAGAGTATTTGTGCAGATAGGTATTTAGAGGTAAACAGAAATTTCTTTAATATAACTTATCACTTTTAGAAATGTTTAAAGAACTACCAAACTTACGTATTTCACAGTTCGCTCCAACCCATCCATGAGGACAATGGCAGGTGTAACCACCAGGCTGATCTATGCAGGTTCCAGCATGGTGACATGGGTTGCTGTCACAGTCATTTACATCAATTTCACATTCTTCACCTTACATAGGGGGGAAAAAAAACCAAAACCAAAACCAAAGTTATGTATGGCAAATGCCTGATGTAGGAAAGTATATCCTCAGTCATTTAACTCCTCTTTTGCTGCAAAACACCTTATAGTGCAATACATCTTTATTCTCAGAACAACAAAAGTATTCCAAGAGGGAAGGATTATCCTCATTCAACCAGATGAAAATAAACCCTGAGGACTAAGGGACTTGACTAACCTCACCCAGACTCTGTCTCATTTCTCTAACTATAATTTCCATCCCAAGAAAATGTGCTATAAGGGACCATCACAGATATTCTGGTATGCTATACAACAGTGTAGATAATCGGTGCCCAAGAAACAGACACTGTACAATAGAAAGCTAATTCTTTTCCAAATAATGCCCTTTAATTAGCACAGATCAAAAACCACAATTTGATCTATAAAACAGCTATTGATGGGTTTACCTATTATTCTCACACCACGTATTACCTTATATTACTAACAGAACATCAAGTTGCAAATTACCTTGACATCAGATATTTGGACTACACAAATAACATCAGTCTAAGTACAAGGCCAAAGGATTAAATGGTTTCCTAACCACTATTCTGAAAGTGTAAATTAATTCATAACAAGTACTTTAGGGCTTTTAACAATTGCATACTAAGATCATGAAATAAGCTGTTTCTTGTGCATACAGTAACTAAGGTCACCATTAAAACATCTTCCAGTTTCAACAGTGTCCAATTAGTATATTGGCTTACCTGGAAATCTTCAAAATGCTATTTTTAAGATGCAATCTAGTCTCAAGTAGTAAGGTCATAAGCCATGCTAAATAGCTGTTAGCCTAGTGAAGGCTCTTTAGTAACAGGCTTTTTTTGCTACAAGGTTCAAAGCAGATGTAACTAATATCAAAAATTTTTCATTCTCACTAGACTGATCACAATTCAGCAAAGTTCAAATTAATTCCTTTCTTGAGGAGACACAGTCTTATACGTGGTATTTGTCTTCCTCTGGACACAGTGAACAATGACAACTAGACATTCTGTGTAACACACAAATCACTTGCCTGCATATCCAGGTGCACAAATACATGTAGCATTTAGACCTTCGCTGTCACAAGTGCCACCATTCTGGCAGTTGATGTTAACACAAGGATCTTTGTATAATTCACAGTGCCTTCCTGAAATGGAAAAATCAGTAATTGCCATTGACATGACTCATACTAGCAGCATGGAATCAATACATGTGATAAACTTGACTTCACCTGGATGAGTGTGCAGACTCCAAACCTGTTCTTTTGGGCTAATGATGTCATAACACTAAAGTCATGTGTTTTATGCTGGCTAAATTTTTTATACACGTCTCCTCTCTGCTCCTCACACAGGCTCTGTGCTAGGAGAGGCAGGGCAATTTTTGCTTAGAAGAACTATTGTATGTCTATGAAAAACCATATAATGAAGCATAAACTGATCAGTTATCTAAAATTCTTCAGCAACATGTAAACAATAATTGTCTTGACCAAGAATTTTGTGTAATAACTTATTTAATAACATACATAAGCATTCTGATGCCTCTCATTACCTGTTGCTGGAAAATGAGTAATATTACTAACTAAAGTAATTATAAAATTTTTTTCAAATGTATAGTCAAAAATAAATAATTAGATGGCTCTGCTTCATGCTACTGCTTTCACTCTTTCATGCCCAATGTAGACCTTGTGAATCCAGCAGGTTTGCCTTGCAGAAGACAGTGCAAGCTGTAGCTGGCATACAATATATATAATACAGCATATTCCCACCTAGGAATGGGGAGAGAGACTCTAATGCCACTGCTACATGCATCATTTTCTGGGGGTCTACTGTTCAGATAAAACTTATTTTTATGTATATTCCTATATGTATACACACACACATATACACACATATGCTCACTACAGACCTGCCAAAATAATTTTGCTGACATTTGCAGTGTTAGCAGCAAAAAGGCAGAGCACTTTAGTTGAGCATCCTGTAGGTGAGGACCAGCAGAAGCAGCAGCCCACAGGTATCTGCTGGCATAAACTCCAGCCCTGCCCAGCCCCGAGAATTCTTGTCTGTCTTCCAGCCAGGGGGTGTGGAGGCACAAGGGGCACTGCAGATGTACAGATCTGGGGTGGTGGTGCTAAGACTGAGGTCTCTGATGGCCCACATCATACCTTGAGCTGGGCACCTCGGGCTTATTCATTGGTGCCACTGAATACCTCAAGTACTGGAATGTTGGGAGCTCAGTCATCAGCAAAAACTGCTTGCAGGACCAGGTGCCCTGCTTTCATTTAAAGCACAATGTGCTTCCAGCTGCACAGACAGGTCGGGTGAGAAGAGAAGGTGAACATTATGGTTAAGTGCTGCTTAAACTGTCATGAAAAGCTGAAGGTCATTTCCTCTCCAGGCCTCTAAAATGATAAATTCTGTATGTATTGTCAAAGAGCAGTGCAATCACCAGTGTGAAATACATACTTAGCCTCAAGCAGCTGTTAAGTGAGCATTACTTATCAGCACAGATAAGGATTGATATGCTTAATGAGAAAATGCTGGAGCAATGTTCCTTAAAACATAGTCATTCTGTGTAAAATATTTCTTTATTTATTTGTAATCCTAATAGCATACAAAATTACATTCAAAATGTTCTCACAGCATGATTCAACACAGAATACACTAAAAAAGTATCATTTTAGCCCTCCCCAGAAGGACTTGTCATAGACCACTGATATCTGTTAATCTGTTTACAGCTGAAATCTACTGTGCGAGAAAAAATTTTATACAGCCAAACAAACACTCTTCTCATCTATTTTATAAATTACTTATGAAATGCCAAAGATGGATTCCATTTGAACACAGATCTAAGAATAGTTGCAGTTAACATGGAAAAACAGTCACAGACCTTCTCCTTTCTGGGCTTTACAGTCTTCTAAATGAACAATTAAGATAAAACTTTTATTTGTACTCCTTTGTGCTAACCTATTTTAAATACTAATCTTTTATTATTATGTTTTTTGCTCACTTCACTGGAGAAAATTAATTAAAAAATAATTTGAAAGTTCTCCATGTAAAGGCTCCTAACAACAACCAATGAAAAATTCTATTTAACAGTTATGTTCCCTTTTAAAAACTCATCACTTTCTAACATATCTTAAAAACAGCAGAAAAAACTACACCTGAGAAGAACAGAGAGAATCCATTTGTGCCTAGACAAGGACATGCATTCCTCATAGAGGAATTAAATCTGAACTATTCATGTGAATAAAGATTATGGGATCAGGATCAATACTGAAGTTTGTCTCTGTTAATTTTACATGAGGGATATATTTCTGCTCAGTGGAGGATATGGTATCTCTGTTTGTAACAGAACCTACCATAAAAAATACAGAGAACAATTCCAAACCCCAGCCTACCTTCGTATTCAGCAAGGCACACACACTCGTAGTGGTTGACAAGGTCTCTGCAGGTGCCTCCATTCTGGCAGGGTGCAGAGAGGCATTCATTATACTCCTCCTCACAGTAAAGGCCATGGTAACCTAAATCACATGAAGAGGAAATAAAAATAGCTATAAAACACTTCTCAGTAAAAATTAACAATTAGGCGGGCAGATGCTTGCTAATTTAAATAGACTGTGCAAACTGATATATGTTAAGACACTGATTTTAAAGGCATCTGTTCCCCAGGTGAAAATTAGCAAGAAAGTATTGGAAGCACGGTGTTCTGAGAGAATCCCCAGCCCCGTGATAAACCACAGTGAGGTGTAAGGATGGAGGCTAGTGGCAGAGGCCAGAAGCAGCAATGCCAATAATCCACACTCTGATTGTAAAAAGAAATACAGGAGTATCAACTATCTCCAAGCTCCTTTGGATCCTTGCATCAAAGCCACTTTTCATCAAAGAGGTGATAATTGTATAACAGTAGTTAGAATGATAACATGTTTTATCTTTAATGCTGCACAATGTCAAAGCACTGTAGAAGCATTAAGGTACTTTCATGTTTACAGTATTCCCAAGCCATAGGCAGGTATTATGGCCTGATTAGGCAAACACAGAAAGCAGAAGCAGAGAAAAGCTGCACGGCCTGTTAACAGCCATTGAGTCATTTGTATTAAGAGATAAGAAAAAAGGAGTTAATCCACTTGAAAACAGCATTTTTTTTTCATTACTTAGTGTGCCACACAATCATTAGTCCTAACAGTAGTTGAAATTACAGATGTAGTGTAGTCTATGATATAACACCATGCACTGGAACAGTGCTCGTGCTTATAAAAGCTTGATTTACTCATTGCATAAAAAAAGCATTAGAGAAGTGAACGTACAATGAATAAATATGCAATGGGCATGATTAAAGATGCCAGAAAATAGGCCTAAAATACAGAGTGTCGATTCTGCAGTGTGATTTTACTTCTTAAAGTAATCTCCAGTTAGTAGCAAAACTCATAGATATGAAAGTAGGGTATCTTTCCTGAACAAAGAACCAAAGAGAGGGGCAGATGCTCATCTTAGTAAGTGGCAATCTATATTCGGTATCCTGGTCTAAATTTTTGCTAAAATTCTCATAGACTCATAGAAAATAGGACAACTGCTGCCTTCACACACCATTTTCATTCTCCCTCTCCCTCCCTATTATGGATAATTCAAAACAAATTTTATGAAGATACAACTCTTAGTACTACTCAAGATATACAGACAATACCATCCATTATGACTCTCAAAAAATTGTCGTTTCATAGGAAATACTTGGACTAGTAAGTTATTAAGAAACATTTCGGAACCACTTCCTCCGAAGTTGTTAGCCAGGCAATACAGAATTAACTATGCTATATGTTATGGGTTTTCTTGCTAGCCTACAATGAAGTTTATCTAGCTTATGATTCTATGAAATATCCCTATGTAGTGAGATGTGTAGCCAACATATAAACAACCAAAATCAGATGGGAGAATCAGAATGAAATACAGATGGGAATTCCCAATGTTTACCACTGATGTAATTAGATATTCTCAGAAAAAATGTTTTCCACTTCTCACCTTTCCAAGTGAACGAAGGGAATTTGTGACTAAATAGTTGTCTGGTTTCCAAAATCAATATGAACTATGGTATCCCCTCCTCAGGCTGCAGCCAGCCCACACTGCCAGAGACTGCACAGAGCCAGGGAAAGATGTTCCCTCTCTCCACGAGAGGGCAGATCTCACCCACATACGATTTCACCCTCATCCTCACCCTGGGGCCAGCAGCTTCCTTCTCCTGAAACTGCTGGGATGGAGAACGTTCTGCTGTGAGACCACCTGCGGGAAAGGCATGCTTCTCCTCAGGGAGATAACAGGCACCTTTTCATTCTTAATGAGTGTTTCTCATTGTGTTACTGCTTTTAAATTATACTGAGACATAAACCACATAGTATACTGAATTCATACATACATCCTAAAAAAGACTACATAAATAATTTCGGGTTTTTTGTTGAAGAATTTAGATTGAAACAGGAGAATTTGTCATAAATAACTTCAGAGTAATGGATGCTAGTGCAGTTGCTTCCTCTCTTTCTAGTAGTGTTACAATTCTCCTGCTTTTATGTTCTCAGCCAATGCCAAATGCAGCTCTTTGCATCTTTCATGGTGTGCAGCATTTCTGTGGACGTATTCAGGAAGAATGAAAAAATTAACAACACTTCTCTAGCTACTGTGTCCTGAACAGGATAAAAAAAACCACAGTAGGCACTGAAGCCTCAAAAAAGGGCAACTTTTTTTCTCAGGTCACTTGAAATTGGAAAAGCTTTCAGTAACAGCATCTGCATGAACTCAAGCAGAACCTGAAGGTCCTATTCTGATGTGCTCTCTTCAGAGGCTGGGGAATGGACAGGGAACCTAAAAAAAACCCTAAAAAAGAGATGTCCCTATGTTACCTCTTTTCCCTCTACATGACCATCCCTCTGCTATTGGTCCTTACAAAAGCAGAAACAGATCTATTGTCATTCTCCTCGTGATCCGCAGATTCTTCTTCCTCTTTGTTAAAGCAACAGGAAGGGTGCCTCGAAGAGAGCGGGTTATTTTCCTAATGCCTTCTGGCATGGCCTTCCGGTACATGCTGAACTGCGCTGTCTTTGCACATGGCTTTTAAAAACTGCAGAAGGAGAACATGGGAAAGGGAGCACACAACCTGTGTCACATGGGCTGATGAGGATAAGGCATGGGCTTTGTCAAAGCCTTCAAGAGCAAAAGATACAGCAGAGTAATCTCTCAAGAATATCTGCACTATCAGGTTAACAAAAGAAACAGGCAGAAGCTTATTCACCCATTAGAAATCAATAAAGAACAAAGCTGAAAGCTTTTTAGCCTTTTTAGACACTAACTCCTCAATAGTGATTCCCTAGGCTTATCCATACTTAACACTTCACCCAATCAAGGCAGCAGAACATAAAATCCCATCTTTATGGGAAGGCCTAATGGGGTACAATGCAAAAGAGCTCTATTTTGCAGGGAACAGCATCAGTTCATATATATGGCTGTTCACTAACACAGCATGTTATACGGCCAGGAAATAAATGTGTTTGGTGAAAGTCTGAGCTTATACAGCAAATAAATAAGAGAAAGAGAGAAGACTGCTCCAGATGGCAGGAAGGTAGGAAGGCATGCTTACCAGCTGCAGCCAGATTGCATGGAAGGTTGTCTTCACGTAGAAGTGGAAACAAGATGAGAAAACAGAAGCAATAACGGGCTCAAAGATAGTCAGGAACTGGAATTAACCTAAAGTCACTTCTTCCAGAGCTCACATATCCTGCCCCAGTTACAAAATGTGGGAAGGGAAAAGACAGAGAAAAGAAAAATTGCAGCTGCTGGAGACAAATGTTGCACTGGCCTCTGCAAAGGCACTAAAATAAACCTATGCTCCTAGAACTATCTATTAAGCTGCATGAGCAGTAAAATCAAAGGAATATACTCCATGGTACTACTTCTAAAGTTTCAGCCACTTTTTCTGAAACTCCTCTTTTATTTTTTTCCCGAATGTTCTATATATGTCATCTTATATATTTATATAGAGGGCAGGTGTTAATGTCTGTATATGTGCTTTGCAGTTTCAGAATCTATGTCTTAAAAAACCCAAATCCAAAACTTTGCTGCAATATTAAGCTATGCAATTTCTAGCTACATTTCTCAACTTCAGACCAGACAAATTAAAAATACTATATTAAGTATTTGCATTTGAAATTTATACCAGTAGCTGTATTAAAATAATCAAGTATAAAGAGTAAAAAGGTTCAAGAGGAGGAAAAACTGCTTTGGGATCCAGGGACTAAATAAACATTCTACAAACAGACACAAACGGGTCCACTAGTTTCACAAATCCGGTTCTAGATGAGCAAGCCAACAAACCACCACAAAAACTTTTATTATAATTAGTTCATTAATATAAGGTAAACAGGAAACCTTGACACAAACTCTGAATCTAATGTCCAAACATTAAGTATTTCTTTGTTACCTGGAAAGGGCGAGGTGATAAATATTCATAATTGGGGTGTATAAGCATATAAATAAAGATTTAAGGTAAGGTTTAATGTGCATTGAAGAATCACACACACAATACAAAGTAGGTATGGTTGCATAGGCTTAAAGGCACCACAGAGCCCCTCAGCAGACATTTGAAGTATGTTCAACTTGGAAATAACTTACACACTTTTCCTTCCATTCTGGAAATAGGAACATTGAAAAGTATTAGACTGCTTTCCAAGTTAACTTACACAAATTAGCTCTCCTGTACAAGCTGTTAAATAAAAGCCCACAATGAAAGCCAACACACACCAAAAAAATTAGTAATACATGTCTGGTTGTTCATGTTCTGCAAATTGTGCAGCTATGCAAATATAACTACTAGCATTTATCGTTCTTCAAATCTGTACACTGGCCAAAAAACCAGGGAAGCCAAACTGCCTACCAAGCAAGAAGACTTGCACAGCCCTTGGGCTAATTGGAACTATTTAAAATTACTCTCTTGTCTAATTTTTGAGGCAGAAGTAACACAGATGAAAATCCAACTGATACTGTAAAACAGTGCATAAAGGAAGGATGGCATCCAGGTCACACACATAAGCAAAATTCGTAGGTACTTTGTTTCTGTATTACAAAATTATATCCTCTATAAAATACCTCAAAAAAAAAAAAAAAAAGGCATCCTAGAGCTGAACACAAAAATTAACAGATTGACAGATCCCGAAGTTTTTAAAATTGTGTTTCAGACATGCCAGATAATCAATATAGAAGAGAATTCTAAAATGTCATTTAACAACCTTTCCATTAATATACCTAAAAAAATATGTGTAGGAATTCAGGCATATGTCTGACAGCCTCCTGTATAAAGAAGACAGTGGTTTAGGAGCTGGCACACTGACGCTGAGAGCCTGCAAGTCAGAACGCCTCAGGGGTCACAAGGCAGAGACCATTTCTTTCCTAGTAATATCTTTATTATTAATCCTTGATAATGCTACTAAACTGTACACAGATTTTATTATTTTACTTTACAAGTAATTTAACAGACACTGTCAAGGTCTCTTCAGGCAAAATTGTAAATAGAATCCAGCTTCTTAATATCCCAGAGACATAACACATCCACTCCAGCAAACTGCTTTTTGATAGAGATACCAAAAATGTATTAAAACTATGATTTGTAGTTATTACTTTAGTTTGGGATTTTTTAGGAATTGCAGCCTAGGAATCCTCAAGTTTAATTGCTCATATCTGCCTTACACTTAATAATTACCCAAACCAAGGGCAATGTTATGGTGCCTCCTACATGCTGATCTACACAGAGGTTGACTGCCATTTATCTATTATCCTTTTAACACATGGGGAAAATATCTGAAGAAAATTGATTCAAATTCTGTTATCACTTAATATAAGCCCATAATGGTATGTTCATAACAATGAAAAGTCATAAAAGAAGGAAACAAATTATTCTATCTATTCCTATCTTGCTACCACTTACGTGCAGTTCTTAAATGACTTTCTGAAATAAGTTACCCAAGTTTTTAAACTATTGATAGATAAATGACAAGCTCACTTAATTTGGCCTCTAGTTCCACTTCTATGTGAAGCAAGTAATGTTATTTTTTAAAGTGAAGTTTACAGCAGCCTACAAAACGTTTGAAAAAAAGAAATAGTTTTTCTAATGTCATACATGGAGCAACACAAAATAGTTCAAGTAAATAAGTGCCATATATTGTCCTGGATGCAACCTCTAAGGTTTCTCATCTCTAACTTCTAAAAGCATAAATATTGTTCAAATAAGTTTCCATAACATGAGAGGTCTAAGAGTACTTTTAAGTCCTGAGAGAGACAGAATAATTTTGAAAAAACTAAACCAGGGAATTCTAATCAGGTTTAGGTGACAAAGTTCAGAAAAAAGTTTTTATTTGACTAGGTCTTCTTTGTTTCAGCCACAGGCAAGGAACATGCTGAAGAAGATTAAAACTGCCCTGGTATTCTTGGAAAGACAAATGTCTAGTTCTTCCTAATACTAATGACCAGTGCTGTCAACAAATGTATTATAAGGTAACACTACTACGGTACTGTCTGCATTTCACTTTCATATTTTTCTCCTTTTTAAAAGGGTATGTAATTTAGCTATAAATCTGTCAACTCCAACAACAAATTTCCATTAGCTTCTGGTAATTTGTGAGTACCTCTCAAAAAACTTTTGATGGTCCCTTCCATATCTCTAAACAGCAGATAAATTCTGACACCACCTAAAAATGCTGAATTAGTAGATTTCGTTACAAAATCCCCATATTCACAAATATCCACAAATAGATTGGTAGGATAGCTGCATATCCTGCTAACTGAGAGGAAGAGATGAAGAATTGTGACTGGTTTCTCACAAAACAAGGAAAAGCAGCAGAGAGAAGGTATTCCTCGGAAAGGAATGTAGAACAATGTGAATGTCACAGCAGAGCTACTAACTATCAAATAGTGCTCCTTAGTTTATCCCTTGTACACTGGAAATTTGTTTTGTCCTTCACTTCTTCAAGTTTATAGCTTTACAGGAAGAGACTTAAAAAAAAAAGTGCCAAAATTATTCAAGTGAAAACAAAGACTGGCGCTCACTTTGTAAGTGCTTAAGCAGCAGTGGATATGTAGCACTGGTTATCAGACATTCTAACTGCTACTTCCCCTATTAATTATTATTGCTAAAATTTATAAAGGGGCTATAACCACCCCAATATTCTGTTATATCGGTAAAACGATGAAAAAAATCTGGAGCTAAGCCAATTGCTACCCAGACCCCATGACTGTCAGGCTGTTCTGTCAAACAGTTCCCAGCTGATTCTCCTCACCCGACTCACCTGAGCAGCACCACTGGATCTTCTCTAGAGAGACGATTTATGTAAACATGGATGGCAGAACTAAACCCTTTGGATTAACCAATATTTTTCCTTCTCTACCTTTTTTCAGCCACCTTGTTTGTTTTTCTCCTTCCCTAATGATCAGTGTCACATTTTCCATACTCTACCAAATTTTGTAATTCAAACAGTGCTGATGCCTCTCCTTAAAAAGATTTATCCTGCAGACTACAGTTTTGTAATACAGCTGTAGAGCTCACTCAAACCATATGGATCTCAGTGGGTATTTCAATGCTCACTCTGCAGTTTTTGGTTTTCCAAATGCAATGTGTAGATTCCTATCATTACTCTAAACAGATAGAACATCTGCTCACTGTGTTTTATAGACTGGAGAGAAGAAAAGGAAGCCATTTTACACTATATATGGAACCTACATATAAAAATATTAGAAGATTTACAGAGCATGTAACGGTTGGTACAAACCAGGGATACAGAGGCATCTGTAGCTGGTTCCAACGCTGCGACAAATGCCATGTGCACACGGATTCAGAGCACAGAAGTCAATCAGCTGAGCACATGTAGGTCCTGTAAATCCAGGACTACAGCTGCAGGAGAAGGCAAGTCTGTCTGCATAACAGGTTCCATTGTTCTGGCAGGGAAATGACGCACAAGGGTCTATTTTGTCCTCACAAGTGGTTCCTAAAAACCCTAAAAGAAATAAATGGGTTTGATAAGTAAGCATTCTGACAGGCATATAATTTTAATAACTAAAGCACATTAAAAGTAAGCCATTGAGAAATCTCTATTCCTTTCTTTTTTAATTCTATGACTATTATAAAAATACAGACTTCTTATATAATAAACTCTAATTTTGTCCATTAACATTCTATGAAAGGAGATGCTTCAGCTAAAATCATACTATAAATGATTAAGGCAGCCAACTGCAAAAATATTTGTGGAAACTGACAGTGCTTATCTGCTTTTTGAGTGAATCTGGCTTGAAAAGTAGAAGAGGTTTTCTAAACATCAGGAGCTGGCTAGCCTACAAAAAAAGAAAAAAGCTAAAACTGACCTATTTTTCCTAACTGTTAACGTATATGTTAAGTATAACAAGCTCTTACACAAAATATGGGTTTATTGAGTTTCAATAATTTAAAGAATATCTTTTACAAGAACAGACTTCTCATTTGCAGGAGAGACAATGATTTATTGAAGCAACACCATGCCAAAAATAGACATAAGGAAAAGGATATTCTTGCAAGGGAACTTTTAATCAGCTGCAGGGAAGAATAACATTTTAATAAATTGCAGTAACTATCTACAGCTTGTATCTATACATACACATATGCCTTGTATGTAGTAACACAATGTATGGTTATTGTATCCAAAAGCAAGTCAGAAATGCATATTCAAATTCTAGAACCCTTCCAAATAAAAGAAAAAACTGTCCTTTCCATTCAATTATACTTTTTTTTTTAATAAGTATTTGGTCCATTTGCACAGACCATCACTTTTCAGGCTTACAGTTCCCTGGAATATCTTATGTCGTAAAAAAGCTCTTAACAGTACAGCAGAATATGAAACAAAGGTGAGCAACCCACACAGAGCACACTACAGAGATCTACTCACAGAATTAAAAAAGCTTATATTAATGGAACTAAGAAAAGATGGGGCGGCGACAATTGCTCTGTCAGTTCCAGACAAAGCAGGACTTTTTTTAGTCGCAATTGGCAGCAGGATTTTAGAGGCATCATCAAAATATTAGGTGCTGGACAAATTACTTTCAATGCCACGTTTCCGTTAGATGTCTGTAAGTCTTACATCAGAGGTATGGAATGAAAAACATGGAAAAAATTACCCAATTTACCAAAAAAACCCACAAAAAACAAAAAACAAACAAACAAAAAAACTAGAAAGAAGAAAAGAAATAACCTACAGATTGGACTTTCAAGTTTTGTCATACAAACTCTGCAACAGACCAGGAGAGAAAATCAGGTCTGGCAGGGCACAGATGAAGAACAGGCAAGAGCCTTCTGTCCTCTCCATTTTGCTATCCTATGGCTCCAATTGCTTCATGGGCTTTGTCAGGACCACCTGCTCACCAGTGCTGAACAGAGAGAGCCTAAAAGCAGATACTGTGGAATCCTGTATTAGAGGTCCCTCCTGTAGATGATAACTAACCATCAGAAACCCAAAGATCAAGGAGGTATTTCCAGCAATGTTCACTGACAAATTAAGAAAGTCCGTACTGTTATAACAAAAATTTGGTCATATTTAAAAGAATCTGCAAGGACTTTTAACTATTACCAGGAGGAGATCAGCCAATGAGTCTAGTGAAATCTCTCAAGTAATTCTGAAACCAGATTAAAAAGGATCAAGGAGATCTGAGGTCACACAATGACACTAATGCTGCTTCACTACAACCTTTGCAGTAATCTTCCCTCCAAAGAGGAGGTTACTGGCAGATGGCTAATGTTTCAAGTGACAAAGCACTGCAAGAACATATGCAGGTTTAAAATACTCCAAAACATGTTGCCCTTGTGCTATCTTTGACTGCACTGTGAAATGTGTTTAGGTGATTCTGGAAGTTCAAATCTCAAGCATGAGTTAAATATCTGAGAATACTCAAAGCAGAAAATATGGAAATCTTTTATTGTGGAATTTCTGAATGTACATTTAAATCCATAACAGTATAATTGTTGAAGACAAATAATGTAAGTAATACCTTTAAAAATCAAATTCAGAGGTGTATTGACTGAAAACAGAATAAAATTCTGGAGAAAAAAAAAGAAATCAGTATTGTCTATCTGCAGACAAATATCCCCTGAACTGCTCTTCAAACAGCTAACATGGACTCAACCCTGCGTCTAGGTCATTGCTGGTATTAAAAGGGACATGACTGAAATGCAAAGTCTACTGGTAATTTGAAAGATCTGAATACAAAATTTACCAAGGAATAACGTGGAAGGTAAAGGGGAAAGGCAATATCAGAAAATATTTATACTGGTAAAAACCACAGTACAATGTTTGTGCTTACATGGATCAGGCCATTTGGCTTGTTGTCAAGAAGAATAACAGTCTTAAGTCACATGAAATGCTTTAGAAATTGCTACAGACCTCCAGGGCAGTGACAGAAACTAAATCAGAAAGATGTTTTCAGAGACAGAAAAGCTCTGGATAAAAGCAACATTTCTCATCATGGTGAGATTTTAATTACTTGGCTACTGAAAGCAAAAGAGCCACGTGCAAGTCAAGGAAGTTAAACATTTTCTGAAGACACCTCAGAACTGTGTTTTATACAGCCTGTAGAATAACTAACTTATCTGAATGTTACATTAGACCCAATTCCAAGAATTGCAAGTATGTGAAAAATTAAGTCTGTGAATTGCTAAGGCTCAGGATTACACACTAATTAAGTTTGAAATACAGGAATAAGTACTAAAAGAAAAGCAATTTATTATTTTCCCTATAGAAATTTGTCTTGTGAGGAAATAGAAATAAATGGTATTTCATCAGAATTCTGCAAAGAGAAAAAAGTTACTAATCAGAAGGATCAAGAAATCATTAAAACACTGTAAGATTTTGATTGAAATTCACCCTACCTAACTCTTTACGGATAAAGATGAATAGGGGCTAAACCCATTCAAGCATTACGGCAAAGTCTATCAAAAATAAGAGCAATTTGGGAAAGTGCCAGGTAAAAACATTAGATTAGTGGAAAGTACCAGAAACTAAACAGCCATAAAAAATTTTAATTAACAACAAAATGTTCTTCAGGTAAATTAAACTCTTTTATGGTAATATGAAGAATTCTGCATTCTAATCACCAGTAACCTTGGGAAATCTTCCACATGCAACAGCTGTGTGACCCAGTTTCCTGGAATCAAGATCGTAAATAGGTTTTTCTCTGTAAACCTAAAGAAGTTAGAATGACATCTGCAAGATGTACTAGAGAAAAAGGCTTTTATGTGAACAGTGAAGGAGAGAAAATAGTGAAAACCTTGAAACTTAAACTATTCTACATCTCAGCAAATAACTTCTGAGTTCTCCCAGTCAATTAAGATTCATGGTGACAATGTGCATTTTATAGCTGCTATTGCAAATCAACACATACGAATCACAACTTAGCATCTCCTATAGCTGTCAAACTCTATTTTCTAAACCACAGAAACCATAATAAGAGCATTCATAAATTTATTGCTTTCCAGTATTTTCAGAAATACCAGCAGATATTTCAGGACACTTTAGCTCAGTGTGCTGCCAGCAGTAGTTACCTGTAGTGACACAAATCGTACTGCCAACAGTAAAATAAAATGAATCCTAAAATGTGAATTTCAAGTAATCTGTATGTTAAACTCTTTATCATAGCCTTGTTTTCTTTCCGTGTTCTGTTCTAGAGGATGGCTATGACATCCATTATTGCTGATGACCATTTCTCAAAAATATATTACCCAAATGAAAATGCTTCTCCCCCTTCTGTCCAAGGTGGTGACCTCCACACAGAGCAAGTAGGAACAGCCCAAGAACCCAGGCCAGTTTTATGGGGCTGGCCAGCTGAAAGCAAGCTATTTTTACCAAAGATTAATATTTTCCTATAACACTGAAGGCAGTTCATCTGTACTTATCATCAGGACATTAAACTTGCATGGAACAGAACTTCAGAAACATCTTGCAACAGAAGTTTATTTCTTTATTATAACTGACCTGCACTTTGCTCATTACTATCTGGCTTTGTTCTAAACCATAGTCCACCACTAAATTATTTTAATATCATCTTATGAGCAAAATTAACAAAGGCTCTCCAAATCTTTAAAATATGTAAAACAAATATATACACACGTACCAAGTCTTTCATTTTATCTAATTTTACAAAATTTGTGTCTGGAAGGAACACATTTCCTCACCACACAATCAAGCAATTTCCATACAGTTGCTTTTATTTATTTTAACTTTTAACAAAGATTTCTGTGAATTTGATAACTACATAAGTAAGGGTAACTAGCTTCAACATCTCTGAAACTTATGTTCATTTATTTAATAGTATATGTTATTTAATGTAATGAGATTTATTTATTTCAACCAGGGTGTTTTTATGTTTCCAATTATTATTTGTATATTTAGTTTCACTTCAGGGTATTTTGGAAATACACATAAATTCTCAGAAGCTTAAAAAAAATGAAGTAACCAAATATGTAAATTGATGAGCAGTACCCCAATCAGCTCAAATGAAATGTATTAATGTTACTGTCAATACAACAGTCTGTTATACACTACAATAAGTGGACGTAAATGAGAGAAGATATTTAAGAGTGATAAGGATTGAATGATTCTGAATATAAATTTCAAATATTCATGTTCGGTTTGACATGTTTACTATGTGTAGGGCTTTAGAATGTCTAGAATTTCCTTTGTATGATCATTTGAAGGTAATATTTACTAAATGTATGTTTGTTGATGTAAAATTAATAAAACAATCAAAGATTCCTACCCAATTGTAAGCAAGTACAAGATCCAAACATTATTTTCACAGCAACCGTGTCAAAATTTAAAACAAATTCTGTGGTCTTTGGTATTGCTTAAGCTTTTTCACTATAAATTCAAGTATAAAATCCAATTTTCTCTTTAGCACAGGTGATTCAACAGCTTCAGATAAGAGTTTATTTTCTGACATATTTTAGATGTTAAAACCTACAGTGCATCCCACAGAAAATGGAATTTGTAAGCATCATGAAATTTTCTTTACTAAAGGATTCTTAAGAAAGTAAAATTGTCTAAAGAATAATAATGAATTGTTCACATCTGAGATAGGTTGCTTTTTCAGTGCCTCAGATCTGGCCTCTGTCAGTTATCACATGCTTTTTCATGAACCACAGATCTCATTTGTAAAAGAAATGCACAATCTCAAGATCATTCTTCATTGTTTCCATCTCATTCCTTTATCTGCCATCTTTTTCTTTTCCCTTTGTGATACTTGCCATATTTTCTTATCCTTTTCTGCAAGCCACATTATATCTGCAGCCTGTAGTTCCCACACAAACATAAACTCCTTGGCTACCTTTCCCCACTGTGCTGAATTAGCACCACAGAAAGAAAAGCCTTTTCTCAACAAACAATTACTATCAACCACAGTAGAACAGTAGCAGAGCAAGAGACCTCACTTAAATTAGAAAATTGGGGGTTGGTAAGCAAATTTGCAAGTTACTGCAGCTGCAATTTTCAATTAACTATCCTTCGTTGTATTTACAAAAATTACCGAATCTCTTCAAAACCCAAACAAAAGCTCCTGAAGTATGCCTCTGTGAGAGGATAACACCTCAAAAGATGTAAGAATGATCAAGGTACAGTCATTAGTAAACTTACACAATACATTTTGTTAAATCAACTCTTACCTTCCTACTACAAAATATCTGAATTCTTCAGCTTGTTGGCATTACACCTTCCAGAACAAAATGAAAATCAACACCTTATTACTTAACATGCCCCTGTGGCTACTCCATAGCAACAGATGGGCCCCTGCAGACAGGCAGAGCCACTTCTGTGCCAACACTCACCCTCATCATGGGGACAGCCCAGCTGTGTAACTTCATGGGAAACACTCACTCTCTGAACCATCAGCAACTATTAGGGAGTCAGGGAGAAACTTTAGGATTGCTCTTGAGTTATCACAGGCTGACATAAGAAGAGCAACCATGCACACAAGATGTCATTTGTTCCTAAAAACCTAAGAATGATTTTCTCATGTCCAAGGAACTAATGTAAAAGTAGTCTTTCTACGAGAAATAATCCTGGCCAGTCCAGAAAGTGATTTCTGAAACATTTTATCCCCTCCAAAGACTTTTTCTACATTGGAAATAATGTAGGTCAATGTACAACACCTGATTTTAACAGGAGTTTAAAAAGTATTTCAGTAAAACTTTTTTCTTTTGTTGCCCTAGCACTTTTGAAAATATTTATACCATGTGAGCATATCAGACATATAAATGAGCAACCAGAGAAACAGCTTTTCCCCCAATTCCATGTTTGCTCTACAACACAGCTGTTCTCAGAAACATGGAAATAATACTGGAGAATCAAACTGGTAACTCTGCAGAGAAGGTTTCAGAAAGATGACCGAAAAAGCATGTTTGCCTATCAAAAAAACTTCGGAGCAAAAAGGTGCTTCTTGAAGTTGCTAAGAAATTGTTTTGGGGTTTTTTTTTCCTATGGAAGGGTCAAAAATCACATTGTGTCTTTAAAGCAAGTCCAGAAACCATAGAAAACCTCAAGACTCCAAGCAGAAAAAGGGCAGAAGCTTTTAACACCTAATAAAAATGGAAGTGCCAACAAACAAAAAGACCAGAATAATAAATAAGATGATACCAATTGTGCCCAGAAGGAAAAAGAGCAATACATACAGCCTAAACACTAAGATAGTACAGTAACAGTGACAAAATAAGCCCACTTAAAGCAGAGCCCAAAACAGAAACAATTGGAAACTTATCAAACACAAATATGGATCAATTTGGAAAAGAAAAAAGCAGAAGATAAATATTCAAGGAACAAAGCAGGCAACAAGAATGAGGAATCAAGTAGCTTAACACAGAGATATCCAAACACAAGCAAACAGAGAAGAGGCGTCAGTGACTTGGTTCTCCTGCAGCAAAAAGCTGCTGCTGGTGGGAATTCCACACAGCAAGCAGTGGCACAGCAGGAACCTCTCCATCAGTCTCCTTGGGGAGAGGGCTCCAGAGGGAGGTGGACAGGAGGTTTACCTCTCCTGCACTCCCCACAGCACAGGGGCACAGCGTGGGGCCCTGGCACAGCCAGGATGTGCCTTTGCAGGAGCAGCACTGCTGCTGGCGGCCGCGCCAGGGCCCTGGGCCAGGCCGAGCTGGCAGCTGGCCCCTATCCCCTCACAGCCGATTGCCACTGGCACGGGATCCCGAGAGAAGGGCAGCCACAGCCCCGCACAGTGCCCAAGGCAGAGATGGCATTAGCAGGGCACGGAGAGCTGTTACAGGCACCACAGCCCCGCACAATGCCCAAGGCAGGGACGGTGTTGGCAGAGCACTGAGAGCTGCTACAGGCACCACAGCATAGCCACATTGCCCAGCACAGCCCCGCAGAGCCACCCAGGGACCTCAGCCCACCAGTGACCCAGTCCCATGGGCAGCGTCACTGGGGTGGCAGGAGAGACTGAGGTATGATCAGCATGTTCATGAACAGGTCATCCGGAGCGAACAATTAATGAGCCACACACAGAAACACATAAGGCAGATAAAAAACAACCAAAAATCCCAGTAGCTGCTTTTCCCAACATTATTGGAAAGACCATTTCCTGCAGAGCATCTTTAAAGATTCTTGATCAGATTTCCTACGAAAATCGCAAGTTAATTATTGACCAAGTCTAACATTTAATATTTTTCTCATGAATTTCACTATTATTTACAGGGGAAACCATTTCCAAAATTTTTCCACATGCAGGATCTGCACAGCTGTCAATATGTGTCAATATGTGTCAATATGCTGTGTTTCAACACAGCAGTTAAGTGTTAAAGCATAGCACTCTAGAAAAGCAAAGAATTAGTCTGAAGAAATTACAAATAATCTTCACTATTAAGCAAGTAGATATTACCAGAGCAGTTATCAAAGACTTGCACCCTTAAAGCAAGCATAAGGTGCTGGCAGAACAAAACCAACACCCACAGATCAAGGAAGGACAGAAGTATAATTAGTTCAAAGTTCTAATCTTAATTATAAATAGCTGATAGGAGGTTTCATAATTGAAAGCTTCCACTCATGATAATTTTTTCATGTGCAATTTAGGGATCTGTCATTGCACTCAGCATAGTGTTATGAAAGCACACTCTGGCATTGGGGTGTCCTTGTTTCACATTTACAGGGTTTACCAGTGAGAATCAGTGAGAAGCTTTCATGTCAAGAAAGGAATATGTCCAAATGGAAAGGAGAATTAATTAAAACTTCTGGGGATTGAAATAATTACTTTAATTATTACTTTTACACACATTTTAGCCCATATGTAAAAATGTGCAAATACTACAAGGAAGGCTCTTTTTCTCACATATTTAGTGGACAACATAAAAATCAGATCACACCCTAAGTCTCCTCAAATTCACCTTTCTCATCAGTGCTGGAGCCTGATTTCTACTGTAGAATGAAAGAACATTTCTGCACCACATATACACTGAAACACTTAACTCCTACAACACTTCATATCCTATTGCTAATTATACCAAGATTCCTCATCTGGTTTTCTTTTCTGCTTTGTGCCAAGGCACAATTTTAAAAACATTTAAACATACATACCTACATGTCAACAAAACTGAAAATTGAGGCTAAGTACACCCCGCAAAACAGCAATTTGTATGTGGTACTAGACAGGTGTTTGCTGTTTACCTTCCGGGCACTGACAACTGAATCCATTGATGTGGGATGAGCAGGTACCTCCATTCTGGCATGGCTGCTGGATGCAATGATCAATCTCTGACTGGCACAGCTCTCCAGTGTAACCTACAAAACAGTTCACAATATTCAGAAGATGGAGCCAAAACGAGGGTTCACCACTAAATGTATTGCTTGGTCATACAAATAGTACCATTACTTTTCTTGAATAAAATTAACCAATATAAGCAATAGAATCCAGGACAGTCTTCTAATTTCTGATAAAATGAGGTTTCTAATTAAAATGTATGCTTCACTGGAGAAACACCAAAAAATAGCAGAATTCTAGAGACTACATCAATTGTGTTTTACCAACAGCAATATTCTGACATTACTAGTGAATTGGCGATAAGTGCTGGGTCCTCATCAGTACCCATATAACCAAAAAAATAAAGTCATTTTGGAATGGTTTTCAAATGCAACTTGAATCTCAAGTCAATAATCTTTAGCAAGGCTTTAAACAGTACTTGACACTATGAATTATTTGTGCATATGCTGAATGACTGTCATTTGCTCCTACTTCTGGGCTTCAAAAAGAGTGTTTATTTTAAGTGGGAGCTGTGAAGAACTGCTCAGCACAGTTGCAAACTCTTCCAAATAAGCTTCTAGAAGTTCACAAGCTACAGATTGTGCGTACTGTACTATTTGACCGTAAGTTTGCTTTGTTCCATATGTCTGATGTCTGTAACACATCCCCAAAAAAATGAACAAACTTAAAATACAATCTAAATTATTCTACACTCCATACTTAAATTTCTTAACAAACACCACACATTTCCCTTTTCTAATTTTTATTTACCTTCAAGAAAATATCTTGGATGACTGAAGAAAAAACTACATGCTACACACAGACACATTTTTTTAAAAGGAACCCTACAAAAAATTATAAATATCTTCCATAATGAGCGTGTTTAACTGAAGAGCTAGTGTTAAAGAATAGTAAGCTATGACCAGATGAACACTGCTGTGAACAGGTATAGAAGACAAAGAAACCAAGGTGAGACAGAGCACATACCTGGATAGGATTTAGCTGATGCAAGGGAGAAAAGGGAAAAAGAAGGAGGAAAAAAACCCCAAATCAAACGGG
>VZTJ01000294.1:5179104-5261603 GCA_013397795.1 Orthonyx spaldingii
GGGGGGAACTCCCATGGTTTTATTAAATAATTATTTTTAATGCAATCAAAATTAAATTGGTATGTCTTTTGAACACAGTAATACCTGTTTAAATTTATGATGTCATTGTAAAATAAGTGTCAACACAGATTATTACAGTTGCTAGAGCACTACTACAGAAAAGCATCTATAAGGCTTTCTGTGTACTTTCCACTTTTATACGCTATAGAGAGCTAAATTATAAAAACTATTCTCTGCAATGCATAACCTAGAAAAAGGAACTCTGCTGTATATTGTAAAATGATTCTATGAAATCACCTAAACCGGAGGGAAAAAAAAGAGGTTGAAAGCCAGAAATGTGGTCTCATATGGCAGATCCCCTTGACTGGGTTGAAGCACTTGGAGGGAGGAACGTCAGCCTCACTCTGAAAAACTAGTGATTTTCTGTAATTTTAACTGGTCTCAAATTCACATAAATTTTACAAAACCAACAATGAAGTATTATAGAAAACTGCATCCACTAACTTCTTTCACCTATAGGCTTCACAGCTTTTCTAGGTCTCACCTTCACCTGATTATTTTTATAAATTGTAACACAGTATTGAATATGATTAACTCATTTAACCATCCTTCCATCTTTGAACTGTTACCAAGTTTGGGAAGGTTCAAAATTACACTGGAATTCAACATGTATCCAAAAGAAAGTGGCACTAAGGCAGAAATGATTGTGCTGCTTGAATCTTCCTAGAAGAATCTGACTTCCCGCAATTGTCATTACAGCTTGCAGGAAAATTCATCAGAGATAATAACTTATGACAGATTTATAAAAATAAATATGTTCTATCTTGTTACCACCTATAGTGCATGTCTTGTCCATCTGAAAGAGAATATGATTCAGGAATAGCATCCCAAATATGTTGCAGGGACTAGAACTGCAGAGGTGTTAACCACCACAGAGTGGAGGAAAAAGCAGGTTTTTTATGATACACATTAAGAATCATTGCACCTCTGCATTCTGTGCTGATACTTAACTTCATAACATTTCCTTCTACCAGAATTTGGGAAACATGATCATATTCGCATACAAATGTTTCTGAAACTTTCATATGGAGACATTTAAGATAATTAAACTCTTACCGTCAATTTTCTTTAATATTTTTCATATGCAATTAATATTTTTTAGAAATTCAAAGATAAATGAAACAGTTAGTTTTCCTGACTGTTTTATAATATGTGGACACAAATTTTGGTGGAAAAATAATTATAGGTACACAAACCACTGAAGTTAACAATGATTGAGCCATTTGAATTAGACATTTGATATTAAAAAAAAATTAAGAAGAATTATTTTAAAAAACCGAAAAGCTAAACCTACACTTACGTGTGGTAGTCACAGAACACTTCTGAAAAAAAAAACTGATAAAGAGAAAGCTGATGTAAACTAAATTTTGCTCATGTGTTCTAATAGGTAAAGTTCCTCTAGTTATGACTAATTCCCTCATCAGGTTAAGGTTCAGGTGTGTGCTTTCAAATGGTATTTTTCGCCAATGAAGAATCATCTACTGCCCTTATGTTGTTGTTGCATTTTCTGTCTGTTCTAGTATCTGAAGTTGCACAGTTCACTGCTCTGCAAAGATATGCACCGAATGGCAAGCAAAGCTGCATTATTCAAGGCATAATACAAAACCTACCAGGCAGGCAGGTGCAGGTGAAATTGTTCCTGTTGTGTTTCTGAGCTACATCAGTGCAGGTTGCATTGTTGTGGCAAGGTTGGCTCTGACAGGCATCAAATTCTTCACACAAGGAACCTTTATATGCATCTTCACACTCACAAAAAAATGTTGCCTAAAAACAAAGAGGATATGTACTTCACCACAAACTTTCCAAGATTATGTTTTCATTTAATACACTTCTGAACAAAGATGGTTTGGTTTACCTGTTCGTAACAACAGTAGTTGCCATAAATACATCAACTGAACAAAGTTATTCTTTGAAATACTAAACCTGCACCAATTCTTCAGCTCAATTTTTTAATTGGGTCTTGTCATCTAAACACGGAGGCTGGGATTAGATCCATAATATCTAAAATCATTATAATTCTTTTCTTCCATTCCAGAAATTAGATTTACAGGCTCAAATAACTGTCAGAGTCAGTAATGTGCAGATTTACTGGAACAAAATCCTACTACAAATATGCACTTTTTATGTGACTGGCTCCCAGAGGCTCACTTCAGTGGTGCTTCAGCAGTAACATCCCCTTGCAATTCTGTTAAAATATGTCTTCTTCTGACTGTATTCATTACTTTTTTTCAAATTTTGCTACTTGATAAAAATCAGGACCATGACCCTGTTAATGGTTTAAAGTACCTACAGGATGAATGATATGGCACATTTCTGTTGGTAATAAAATAATTAAAATCAGATTTAAAAAATCTTTAGGTGACTAAGATTTTCAAGGAAGTCTCCGAGAACAGAAGCAAGGAAAGCTCTCTTATCTTTAGTATGCATTTAGATTACATCTGAATCTTTATTCATTAAACACTAGATGGCAACATCACTCACTCTCATCTGTTTCAAAGCCGGATCTTTAGTGCTGGAACGCAGCTGTCCCATGCACAAACATTGGAATGCAAAGTGCAGAGCATGCATGGAACTACAAACAAAGAGATGGGGGCTTCTATTTTTACTTGGTTTTCCTTCATATGAATAAGCAGCTGTGACTTAAGTAGAAAATCATCATCTTCACATAAATAAAAAACTTCACTCAGTAAACTCCAGATTTCACTCTTCCTTACAAATATCACACTTGTAGAGTTATACAAGAATAAATACAATACGTCTTCAAAACTCTAAATGATGAGTATGTTATTTATCGGGAGTGCCAGAAGCCCTTCTCAAGTGTACAGTCTACACATGTTCTGGAATTTACCCAAGCCTCTTTACAAAACAGCTCTGAATATCTCACACATCACCAATGACAGCTTTCCAAACAAGGCTGTAGTTCAACAGAAAGGAAAGACAGGCAAGCAAAACAGAGCCAAAATTATTATACTTGCATAGCACAGTAACTATCTTTAAAGATAATTCACATGAGCTGTCTACAAAGACACAAGCACCATGGCTCTGCCTGCACTGAAAACTCATCATTACAATGCAGGTATTAATACATTTAAACAATGCAACAATCAGTCATTGCTTCAATAATAATGTTGAAATAGAAGTTAAAAAAGACTCAGATAATATCTCTCTCTAAGAGTTTGATATAGGGATCAATTTACCATAAAGAGCAGTCAACAAAATGGGTTTTGAAAGCTGCAAAAGGAAAGCATTGTAACACTTCAACCTGAAATGTCTAATGACAGATAACAGTTCTGAGATGCTGATAAGTTATTCTATGGAGAAGATGAGGTTGTCATCACTTACCCCAACTGATACTATTTTTTTTTCCTGAATAGATAACATGCACTAGTATATTTGAGGAAAACTGAGTCAAGAAGCAGCTCTCCACTGCCACAATGCTAGAATTAATGTCACTAAGAACTCCAAATTGATCTACTATCAATCAAGAGATCATCTGTGTATTTTATGTCATTGAATGCAAATCTATCATATCATTCTGTATGGCAATAAAATAATTTTTTAAAGTAATTTGCTATTATCCAACCTGTACCATATTATAAATATAGTTGGAATATAGTACTTTTTGCTATTCTAATTAAGCAGAGTAATAAATCCTTTGCTTTTTACTATAGCAAAGAAGCTGTTAAGATGACCAGAACAAAACTAATGTCTCCTCTTTCTCGTACTGAGAAAGACTTTCAGTATTTATTACAACTCACTGTGAGTTGCTATAATATTTGAGAAAAACGTTGTATGATAATTACACACTTTGTACTTAGGAGCCTATTGTATTTAAGAAAATAAGTCCATACGCAGGACAGCATACCTCAGGTATACCTGAGGGGTTTTATAATTTGACTTTAACCAAATGGATCTATCCCAAAGCTTCCAGCCCACATAAAAGACATGAAAACCATTGCTATTCAATTCAATATATTATTTCGCAGTGCAGGCAGAGGCCAGATATTTTTGTGTAAATCTCATGGGTTCTAAGTCTAGCAATAAAATTTCATATTTACACAGTCAGTTTATCCATGTTTTACATGGGACAGCCAAAGTTATGGAACAGAGCAATCTGTGAAAGAAACAATCCTGTATGTAAGCAAAACTGTGGCACTCACAATCAGAGGATGACCCAAGTTCACTTCAAAATCTTACATGAAATCAGAAATTCACACTAGACAAATCTCTCTGCTTTGGGTTAACACCAAAACTTTTCCATTTACTGCTAACTCTTCTGAGGAGAACTCATCCTGATGTAAAGTTCAGTATATGAATATGAGAGTGGTATTTATATTGTGATGATGCCAAGAGCGGTGTTATACTTCTGACACATCCCTGCTTTCCTTGTGGACAAGTGGCAAGCATGGTAGCAAAACAGGTACAAAGTTCATACAACAAAGCAAGGAAAAGGTATCACTTGGACTCAGCATTATCTCACTTCACTGAACTTCACTCGAAGTGATGAATTTTATGTTCCTTTCAAAAGCAACAATAATTGAAAACAAAACTTTGCATTAGAACTTTGAGTCTCATAACCACACTCTATAAAGCACCTAGCTGAGTAGAAGTCAAGTTATATATCAGCAAGAAATGAGTGAAAACTGGCCCAGACTCTCAGGTTAGACCAGAATTCATTTGTTTATAGTTACATGCACTCTACAGATAACAGTATGCCTTTGCATTTATATCACTGCAGATTGTTAATTACATTTAAATTTCCCAATATGCAGACGTGT
Organism: Orthonyx spaldingii; assembly: GCA_013397795.1. Lineage (NCBI taxonomy): Eukaryota > Metazoa > Chordata > Aves > Passeriformes > Orthonychidae > Orthonyx > Orthonyx spaldingii. The sequence goes on from VZTJ01000294.1 coordinate 5,183,943, forward strand.
TCCTACATTCTTTAACATTCTACTGGATTTGAAATAAAACTATGAAGTACATAAAACCCCAAAGACAACCATTAATCTTCTTGGCACTGGAAGCAATGACTACAGCCAGCAGAGCTCTGAGCTTGCTCAGGGCATTAGGCCCTTTATGCATTCTTCTAAGAAGTTGCTTTGCATCCTTCAAGACTAGAATGTGCAAAACAGAATGAATTATGGATAAAAACAAACAGCAAATCACAAGGGGTGCATTTTAAATTTAAAGAAAATTAAAGTTTATGTTCTGCGAAAAGAAGTGTGTTGTGGGAAACACACAATGGTTGTCATGTCAAGTATGTAATTTTGGCAGCTGCTTGCTCCACCTTTAGGGAAATAATCAAGATATTTTAGGGCACATCTCACATAATTTGAGTTAACCAATGGCAAAAACATTCTACTTAATGAAATATGCACCTTCTATTTTTATCTTATGCTGGGCATGAATCAGTTTCCTGTCTGAAGTTCTCTGATGCACCTATAATAGGCTAAAGAACAAGGAAAGTTCACAGATTTCAAAACACAGTACACAAAAAAAGACAACATGGCATTTTTACTCCCCCTGGAGCAGGAGGCTGGATAAAAACTACCTACATTTTGGTCACTGTTATTTGATGTTCTAGCAAGCTACCCCAGCCCAGCAGGCTACCTGGATACAGGTTTGATGGCATTTGAGAGGATCACTGAGAGCATTGCTCATTTGTTCAAGTTCTAGAAAAATCAGGAGCAGTTTGTGACAGCCAAAATAGAAGTAATTGCATTTCTTAAGTTAAAATTTTATTTGAAGACAGCTAAATATCATCGTCATATATTTCCATTAATTTTTATATATTATATTTAGATATATTGAGAATCCTACTAATTCCAGATCTCCAACTCTCATTAATTGAGATACTCTTCAGAAGTGGATTTTGGCATGGTTTGTGTGTCCCACAGCTTCAGTCACAGAGTCTTGTTCTACTACAGTGCATGTTTCACCAAAAAGACTGCCTTAATAAATTTTCCTGATATTAAGTTCAGAGAAAGAGTAGTGGAAAGATAAGAATAGTCCTAAATTTTCCTGTTTATTTGCCAGGAAAAACAACAGACTGAATGTGCACAAGGCAGGGAGGGCTCTTTCATCACTAACTGTTCTAGTTTCAACATATAAAGCTTGACATATAATGTCAAGATTACAGGTGGGAACATACAGGTACTGGTTTATTTTTTTGGTTTTTTTGAGTGAAATAATTGCTTCTCTTTTCTGCTGTGAAGCCAACCTGTCTGTTTTTTTTAAAGAAAATTTTACTTTATTTGCCACATCTTAAAAGATTAATAACATATCGATAATTTTTAGAGGCCATATATGCTTTTCCCTTCATACAGAAAAGCATTAATTCTTCTGCATAGATACAGGAAGCAATTTATTTTTATTTTGTAACACGACGTGCAACAAGAGAAAGAAATTAGAGTCATGAAATTGGACAAACAACGTGAAAATATACAAAGTAAGGCAATCTATCAAAGGCTTTAACTCTCAAATTGACAAAAAAAGTGAAGACAGTATTTTGACATGCTGTTATACATAGTAAACTTGAACATATTATTCATGTAAGTCAAATTCAAAATACTGAACTTATAAAATAAAAATTATAAATACAGTAAAGTACAAAAACTAAACTGGACTAGGAAATAGAACACTGTATCTGAATGAATAATTTATTTGGATACCAGCCAGCTAGTATAGTAAAGTAGCATTTATTTCTAAATTCATCTTGCAATAATTATGTTCACACATTACCTCAAGCATTTTATAAAATTCATTTTTGAGAAATAAAACAGATAATTATTCCAGATGTTAGTACTGCCATGTATGTATAGATTACTGTGGCAATTTAATTATTGTTGTGACAATTCAAAACACCATTTTACTATCAAGCATGCTTCTTGAGAATTTAAATCAGAAAATGGTAGCAGATGAACCAAAAGTGAATTCACTCAATATGCCAATTTTTTTGTGCTCACAGCAGGCTCACAGCTGTTAATATTTACTCAACAGTTACTACTGCTTTTATCTCCCAAATGAATATTAATAAAACCAAAGATTAACTGTGCATATTTGTGCTGTAAATGACTTTTAATCCATGAAATAGAACATAACATGTATAGAAGGTAACAGAGGGTACAGTATCTAAATCACAAAAGCCCAGTATGGTTTTGTAAAAGCAGAATACAGATTACAAATTTGACAGATTTGGTTCTCATTTCCTTGTGTTGCTAGATCACACAAAATCCCTAGTGTCCCGTGGAATTGCCATCGTTATTTCTCAATGTCGTATTATGTAAAGGACAAGCTGTACAGGAAACCTTGCAACCACTACCAAATTACTCCATTCTGTTTCTTCTCATAATTATGGTCAGGCAATTCCGTTGCACTGGTCAGTCTATTCTGAGTGAGCAATTACTAAGATGTAGAGAGAGAAGTACTAGATTAAAGCAGACCTAAAACCTAAGACAAGGTTGAGAATGTAACAAATTTGAGCACATTGGTCTGGAAACTGGAGATCCCAAGTGCCCACACCGTGGTCCTCTTACAAAGAAACTTCTTCTACAGTGACAGTAAGATACAGTACAAATTCCCTTATACCTAATTTGAACAATTGTTTTCATTGCCAGGGCAGGATGTGAATCTTTGCATCTTGTATCTGTTATTTTCTTACTTCAAGTGGTTGATTTTCAGGTGTAGCACATAAATATTGTTGTTATTTAGTAACATCTGTGAGCTTTCAAAGCCTACTACTCAGCTGCAAGGTATGCACACCCCAAGGACCAAGTACAATTTGCCCTGTTTTTAAATTATCATGGAATTGCCACATTACAGGAATGTCTTGATAAGCTGACCTTACCTCATCTGGATTGGTGATGCATTTCCCTTTCCCTGAACACGGGAAGTTGTCTGAATGGCTTCCCACAGGCATGCAGGTACTCACTTTCACCACCACAGTCAAGCGTAGAGCCACAATGCACTTGCTAACTGAATCGTTCAAAAAACCTTTAAAAAAAAGAAAAAAAGAAAATATTCTTGCTATATGACAAAACAGGCCAATACTGTTAATGTTCTTCAGCTAGACAAACAAATAAAACAGATTTGAAATAAACTGCCAACTAAGAACAAAATTGCTTATACTTAATACACACCTCTCTGAATGCAATGCATGTAAATACAAATTAAAATACAGTTTGGAGACAAACCTCATTATATTAATTAACAAAAGGAAGGCAGGATGGTGAAAAAGATCTTCCAGAGCTCAAACCTACTAGCATTTTTTAGATTTCAAAATTAAATGCTTTTGCCTCCTACCTTTTGAAAAGTCAAAAATTTATTTCTTTTATTTCTTTAATGACAAGGAACATTAAAATCAAATTTTGTGGAGAAATATGTTTAAATGAATTCATAGAAGCTACTTCAGAGCTAAAACACAGATTCATTATATTGGTAAAAAATGGAGAATCCCTTTGGCTTTACTTTTATGAAGTTTGCACAAATATACCACTTGACAGCACTTCTTTGTGTATTTGCAGTGCAAGTATTATCGAACGTCTGATCTGATCTCTCTATAAGGTGATATTGCAGGTAGAGATGAACTAAACATGGAAATAGGAACACTGGGCAAGGAAGAGGAAGATTCATGAATCTCTGGCTAGCACCTGTAATTGCATGGAATGAAAAAAATTGTTGGTTGGTACCTATTAAAACACATTGGAGCATAACAATATCACTATCACACATATTCCTAACAGATTTATCTGAAAAATAAAAAGAGCACAGCAGGAAATATAAAATGGGGCACATACCCAGCCCATAACATACGTGATAAAGTTAGAGTTCATGTCAAAAGAATCAGCCCCTGCTCCTGAACTTCACTTGTGCTTGAACTGCCTTGTTCCAGCACAGTGATTAGACACCTGGGCTACAGCCCTACCTTGTGTGGCATCAGTTAATTGTTTTGTTTGGGGAGAATAAATGTGCACTGACACAAAAATGTGGGTTTGATATAGTGTATATACTGTATGCAGAATTCATGCATAAAAACCCACCAAAGATCATTCCATAACTGTCAAACTTTGACTTGGCTATCCTTAATGTAGGCAGACTCCAAAGGGTCTACGACTGTAGTACCAGACTGGAATGTTGCAGGCACAGAACCATTTCATGATTCTTCTTTTTGTTAGAAAATATAGAGAGGATTTAAGCAAAAATTGATGGGTTTTTTAAAAACAAATATCCTTAATTTAAAAAAAGAACAACACTAAATAGATGCAGTGTATAACATAGAATGTTTTTTCTTAGATTTTCAACTTCAAATTCCAAAATCCATTTACAGCTTAAACCTCTAAGGACCTTCAAAGATGCAGTCCAGCTTCTTGCATTATAGACTGGAGACAGCACATTTAGTCAAGAGAAAAAAAAATAGTTGAACAAAATATTTTTGATTAACCGGAACAAACAAAAGTTTCATGAAACACTCAGAACTTCAAACGAATTCTCTTTCAGAACAGCTGCTAAGCATTACTTACATTTTGCATATGGAAGTGTCAAGCACGACTAATTATACAAATTCCACAGAAAATCATATGGAAGACTTCCATTCTTTGTTCTTCATTTTTAGATTTCACTTTTTAAAATGCTGCATTCCTTCAGCTATCAGTTGTCTATGATCCCTAAATCCTACCTTAAAACAGGAAAAATCTCATGTCCAACACAGACGTCATTGGCTTAAGTACAGCCTCTACAAGTTAGCTGAATATTCTAAAGGATCAGATTAAAAAAAAAAAAAAAAGAAAGAAAAAAGTGTATTTGGTATAGTTCCAAATGTCTAATGGTCTGTTTTGGCTAGTGAAGATTATTGTAATCTTATGACCTCTTCAAAGCTAGCCAATTTATTCTGGCCTCAATACATACCCCATTTTTACCCATCTGTTCAAAGATGCAGCCAGAATTTTTCTTTAACAATTGAATGCGATTGTCACTGGCAGTCATGCAATTATATGTGAATACTTGGAAGAATGTGGTATTTAGAAAATGTCTTTGGGTTCACATTTCCTTGTCTGAAGCAGATTGTTACATATTCTTCAGGACAGTTCCCTAAAGAAATATTAAATCAACTTTCTTTGTACTTTGAATCTTGTTACTATTTTGGTATCAAAAGCCCTTAGGCAAACCACTGAAAAAATCATTATTCTCTTTAGAATGCCACACATTTTCCTGCAATTTCTAATTATCTCACCTAATTTGTAAATACTAGAAAAATACAAACATGGGTATTTATTTTCACTCTATAGAAGTTGCATACAACTTTCTGAGATCTCTAGGTTTTAAGGCTAAAAGAAGCTTTTCTGACCATCTAAATATAACACCCTGCTTAACTCAGGTCATAGCACTTCAATTAATTCCTTCCCCAATTCCCATAACAGCAACTGAACTAGAGGGAGCTTTAAGTTCTATTTTTAACTTCCAGATAGGAGAATAATTTCAGAACCATATTTACAGCTACCTTCATCTCAGGTCTGGAGAAATATATTACAGCAGTTTATACCAAAAAGTAATTTTATTTAGTTCAACCTTGCTGGTTTTTTAAAGCCAGTTAAAACATAATGGCATCAAAGCATTTTTAGTTGCAGAATTCAGGGTTGAGTTATTCACAGTAATATTATGGAAACAATTCTCAAGCCTAATAAATCATAACGTGATGTGAGTAGTCATTTAGATTGCAGAGGAGGCATTTTCAAGCTTTGTGCACACACATTTGATAGTTTGGGAAATGCCTGCACGATTTCATTGGCAGAATGCATGGTAAAATACACTACAGCTCATTCTACCCTGGTAGTTCCACACACGTCTGGGAGCACAAAGTATGGATGCTCCTGTTTCGCTCACAACAAGAAAGATGGGAATGAAAAATAAGCAATAAAGTCAAACTAAAAGATGACAGATGTCATCATTATATCCAGATACTTTCAGAAGGTCATATCATGCCATTCAGATTACCACTACTCAAACATTGAGTTTATGCTTTCTAGACTGCACAAACTGGTTTGCTTCCTTCACAAGTCCCATTTTTGAGCAATACCTTCCCTCTAAGCACAGCAGTCTGAGGTCAGCAAGCTGGTCCACAGTGGACAGCCAAAACAGGGAAGACTGAAGCCAACAGACCACCAAGAATGTTATCATATTGTTCATAATGTTAACAAAAGGCAAAACACTTCACTATAAATCATTCACTAACTCTTGGTATGCACCCAAAATGCTCTGACACACACTGACGCCTTTTGCATTTGGCTCAAATGTATTTCTCTGTATTCTACACACAGTGAATACAAGTATTCCAAAGATATCCACCTTTGGTTGAAACAATAGATTATCCTTTTAGTTCCACTTCACTGAACTGTAGGTCTTTGAGTTCACCTAAAGGTTTCTTGGATGAGTGAGAATGACTGCCAAGGGGATTGGGCACTCACTCACAATGAAGTATCAGTCCTCAAGTTTTCAACTTATTTTTAGCCTAGTTTCCCAAGGAAATGAGACAGCAGTAGGATGTCTATCAGTTTCCATCTGTTCTCTTTTTCTCTCTCCACACTTTCCCACACCAAAAGCTTTTGGGGTCAGTAGCCAACTTCAACATCTTGCAAAGCAGTGAAGTTCTCAAAGACGCTAAGTGCCTACAGCTTCCCTGCACAGTAAGCAGCCCTGGCACCAAGGGCATTAGTAAATCAGGATGGTAGGAAAACTAAAAAGGGCGCCAGAATAAAGTAATGCAAAATTCTCCACCTCACTCCTCATGTACAGTACAGTCAGCTATTCATTATTTGGGAAATGGGAGACTGACATATAGTTAAATGGAAAAAAACCAGATAGTATCAGTCCTTCAGGATCAAAGTAGAAGTATTTGGTGTGCCTGCACCATATCTTTAGTTCTTGTCATGCAGTAACACAGTGAAGCTATGACACTTCCAGATCAGATTTCAGCTTCTAGAAACAGCACTGCTGTTATCAGAGCATAATGAGCATCGTTTATAAGCCTTAGTGGTCCAGGATAGAAGCTACGCAAGTACATCTGACAGTTCATCCACACACGATGGAGTCATAGAGTAAACCTAAATTGGAAAAGACTCAAGAGGAATTTTCTATTTGACCACATCTCTCCCACCACAAGAGAAAACATTATCCAGCAAGCTAAACAAGGGTGGTCAGTATGGTCAACCTCTTCTTTTGTGGCCATTGAACTTTGCAGATATAAGAATACTTTAAAGAAAGGAATCTAGGAAAGAAAGAGAACTTGATTTTGATTACAGTACCCATCAGGGGGAAAAAAAAAAGAAGAAAGAAAAGGGGATACCTGAATTCTAGTTCTTCCTCCCAAAATGTTTTATATCCAAATTTTATCCAAAGGTTATTTCATGTCCCTGTATCATGTGATAAAGCTAACATTTAATACCATAAAAATTACTATGAAAACAGATGTCTATACTAATGACCACCATGTTTCAGTGCCTTTTTGGATTTAAGCAAGAAGTTGTTAAATTACCTTAACTGTATGAACCAATTTCCCTGTGTTATGGCACTGCATATCACAATCTCAAACAGTTTTTCATCTAGCAAATCTAAGCAAGCTCAATCCTTCTCTTGTTAACAGAAGTCATGTTCAACTCATTTTAGAGACCTAACAAATGAAAAAGCATACCAAGATGTTCTCATAATGCACTTAATTCTGAAAATTTACCTTTACATGTTGAAGTAGTAAAGGCCTGCTTTTGATTTACAAATGGACAAACATTTATCCCCTTTTCCATGACCCTAATACTCAGGGTTACTAAGGCCTACCAATACTCTTAGGACCCTGACAGTAATACTGTTCTACAGAATATGAAAAATGGATCACAAATCCTTTCCTAGTTTGCCTTCGGGTGATTATCATACATAAGAAAACAAGAAGTGAGAAACAGGTAATCAATGACATTTGCAATCTTTGATGCAGTACGTCAGTGCCATCAGCGCCGTACAGGACATCTGAGATCTCTCTCTAATGATGCTGCTAGGCAACATAGCATCTGGGGATACAAAAATACAGCTGCAATAACAAAATTGCTATTTTATCCACAAATAGCACTATTTATAGGTGGCACAAGTCTCCCAAATTCTATATAGATCAGCATGCTTACTGTGCTTTATTCACAGAAGCCTTGGTCAGATAATGCTTTTGAAAGTATATATAAATTTTAATGAGAATCAGTTCGAGAACTGTTTCAAATATTTTATTTTTCAAAAACTCACATGAAACAGCAATATAAAGATTTTTTCCTGGGAAGTGACTGAAAACCTTCTAATTGCATTCACTGTCTTCTTCAAATTGCTATCATAGTCACAATCAGTTTTTACATAGATATGCTTTCTTCCTTCGCTACCAACAATGAAAACAGCCTGGGCTCCTAAAATCAAACATACACTTTCTTCTCAGGCATACTCACTTAACGGTAAGAGTGTTGTTGTTCAAGTTACATCCTCGATAACATTACTGCAATACTACCAGAGGCAGATTGACAATGATAGTGTTACACCGGTGTAAGAGAAAGCAAAATTTGAGTGTCAGAAAATTATTACCAAAACTTTGGGAAGAAACAGCACACAGCTTGACTTTCAAGTTGGAGCTCAGTTTTGCAGGACTGGTAGCTAAAATATGAGCTGAACAAACCAGTTGAATTCACTTAGCATAGAAAAATCCCCAGCACATGTTCCATTACATTTCCTCTAGAATAAATGCCAGTTTCTGAATTTCACTGTTACTTAAACAATTACCCAACTTAATAGCTTCACCGGACCAAACCCCACGACAGAACTATGAAACAGTCAGCAAGAGTACACTTACTTTTACAAAACCAGTTGCTTATTAAGGAGCTGTGGCAGTAGCTTAAAGTGTTACCTTCTCCCACAGCTTCAAAGACTCTGCCTATGGTCCAAAGTAATGATGAAAGCCCAGCAAAGGGTGACAAGACTATTCTTCTAAAAGATTTCCTGTATTACAATTTTCCAATATATCTTTATTTGTCAGCATTTCAGTCATGTTGCCAAGCTGGCAGAGAACTATTTTGGGCACAAATGTAGACCACTAGAATCTCTGATTCCTCACTTTGCAAATGCAGTTAAGTGTGGTGGAATACAAATGATGTAGCTGGGACTGCACTAAGTGGAGCTGAAGAAGATGGGATGGCCAGGTTGGCTAGAATATATCTGTAGTAACTGGTTCAACTTAGAGGCTCTGTGTGGTTACCCTACTTTTAAATACACATTACAGTATGTTACCCTACTAGCTGAAGATCTCGAAGCATTTTACAAACATTACTAAAATGTGTGTCACAGTGGTACACTGCATAATTTACCAGTTATGCACTGGTATCTGTAATTCACAGGTCAAGTTAAGCATTCTGTCCAAGATCTTATCGTGCAAACAACCATGTGGTCAACTTAAATATCTTGATTCTGAATTGGTCACAGAAGTCATATTTGAAGAAAGAGGAATCTTAAAATTAAAGAAACAAATGAAAGGTATTTCACCAAACATTACAAATTTGAGCAGATGAACCTCGAAAGACAGACTAGAAAAGTAATTTCCCACTGTTACTTGCTAGAAATAGCAGTGAATAAAAATTAATTTTGAATAATTTACTCGTCAAAGATTACTCCAAAGAGTAAAAATTATTTAAATGCTAGCTTAAAATATAATATAATGCATGAAAATAGTAACTAGTCTGATGTTTACATATACTTATACGTGAGATGAGGTACATGTAACTTGATCATAAAGGACAATATATATATGTTATTATACTTATAAAGATACCCTTTCTTATATAGGCCAACAGCATTCTTCAGAATGGTTTGTATTTCAGCTGAATGCTTCATTTTTTTGCCTTACAAGGCCATCTTTTAAAACAAATCATTGAAATTAACACTTCACTGCGCTTTTCTCTCTGTTTGCACTTTGCTGCTGCTGCTATTGTTTACCAAAAGGCCATTTTCTGCAAGGTTAGCTCTCGTACCCAGAACCCCAGGGAAATGTTCAGTTGAGCACAATGCTCAAATCTGCGGACAATAGGGCCCTTCCAGGCAAATTACACACTTAAAAATGAGAACCCCACTAACTGGAGCAGTTGTCACCAACCCCTGCCAGCGAGGCTGCCTGGCACAAAAGGACCGGAACAGTCACGCACACAGACAGAGGTCCTGCACATCAGCTGGGCACAAGCACGGCCTGCACAGGGCACGGATTTAATTTGGTCCAGAGTGAAAGAGGTTTAAGTCAAATGACTGCACATATGCCATGGACTGGGAGCTCACACAGATGCTCAGCTGACACACGGCAACTTGTTAAAGCTAAAGTAACTTGATTACGTGGCTTTCAGTGAATTCAATTCACACATCTCCTATTATGAAATAAAATTGTCCTATTTAATTTTTTGCTTAAGTGAAAACAATTTCAAGATGCAGTAAAATGCTTTCTTTAGACAGAAATGTGTGCATGTTTTAGAGGCCTGTAACAAGACAAAACACAATATCTCAAAGCCCCAGCTACAATTTGCCTCCTAATCTCAAATTCTATTGCCATATAAAAAGGGTTAGAAAAGACCAACTCATTTCAAAATATCTCTCTAGATTATTTATTTTTCACATTGTACTTTTTACAGTGTTTCATTTTGCCTACTCAATATAGCTGCCGTCATATTGGTGGTGACTACTCATTAATGCATGATGAGGTCTTGCAGGCAGACTCGTTAAATAACCAAAGAACTACAGAAGACTAAATAACTGCTCAGGGCAGAGTTAGAAAAGAAAATACATGGTTGCATTTGAAAGGCAGGACAGCATTTTGGATTGAAAAATATTAACTTTCCTGACATAGAACCATATGGCTCCCACATTTATTAACGAGCAGCCGATAACTTGTGCTTGAGAAGCCAAGCATTAATTTTCCTTTTTAAGCCAAACCTCAGAAAGTTTCATGGAATTCAAGCAAGCTGCCTTAGAGGTGTTGGCATTTGAATGGCATCAGTACTCTTCATCTCACCACAAAGATGCCAGAGCACTTATTTTCAAGTGAGTTTGTACAGCTACCAATTTTATTTAAGGAAATATTTTTGAAATAGTTGATAAGTATAGTTTAAAGTAGCTAATTATATTGTATTGATCTAAAAGGCTGGGCATCTTGGAGAAAAACAGATGACATGCCAAGTAATGTCAACTGATAAGTCTACATCACTTTTTGCTTGCTGTGATGAAAATAAGCATTATAATTTAAAGATTGTGCTAGATATTTTCTGTTCAGATAAAAATATTAATTCATATTAAATGCTAAGCCTTCTACCTTATTGTCTGTAAATGTCTTCCTTTGATTTTATAAGCTAAAAATAAGCTAAAAAGCTAATGTGGCAGTATCTCATGAAAGCTGCTTTTAAAGCAGCATCTTTCCTTTTAAGCAGCTGCTTAAGCAGCATCGTGGAAATGTTAAATAAAGCACAATGTCTAGAAGCAAGTATTCTCAAGCTATTTACAAGCATTTTTTTACAATTATAGATATACAAACTTTTCTATCATATTAACTATGGGGAAATGGAGGCAAAATATTAATGCCCAACTGTTTGTTTTACTCTTTTTCTGAAAGAGCTCCCATCATTACTGCTTCAGCTCTGGGCACACCAAGCCAGAAAAGCAATTTTCCCAGCATTTTATCATGAAACCTGATGAGAAGCAGATTTTTTTTCAACAGAAATATCCCAACAGCCATGATAAAGAATGAAAACATAATTTCATTTTTTAATGTTGTTAGGAGAAAGAAAGGAAATAGGTTGCATGCAGTCAGCACTGCCAGCTCCACCTTCTATACTCTGCCCAAAACCTCCAAATAAACACTTCTTAACACTAATAATTATACAATAATCATACAATATGCAGGTTAGTATTGGTATGAAAAGGAAAATGGCATGAAGCTGTGTCAGGGAGGTTTAAGTCAGGTACTAGGAAAAGGTTTTTCACTCAGAGGGTGTCTGGGCACCGAACAGGCTCCCCAGGGCAGTGGTCACAGCACCAAGGCTGACAAGAGTTCAACAAGCGTTTGGACAATGCTCTCAGGCACATGGTGGGATTGTTGGGGTGTCTGGTGCAGGGCCAGGAGTTGGACTTGATGATCCTGATGGGTCCCTTCCAAGTCAGCATATTCTACGATTCTATGAATTATTACTCAATCTCCAAATTCATTAAAAAGAAGCTATGGTTGCTTTGTGTCCTAGCTGCTAACTGGACCGTTAAATATGATCTGCTATCTGTACAGCCACACAGGTGTATTTATACCAGTTTTCCAAGCAGACTGGAAACTGTGTGAAATTAGACCTGCCTGACTGCAAGTCTACCAGCCACAGGTGTATCTTTGGATACACCTGAAGCACAGAACTGTTGCCTTAGTAAACAGGTATATTAATTTAGCACCAGGGTAAATTAACTGACTCATACAGAAACAGATAGTGTAGAATCACTGTAAAGCTTCTAAAATGCGAGCATTAAAAAAAAATTTTAATGCTTTTATTATACATTGGGTTTGGTTTTTTCAGTATTTTGACAGTAGTCAATGTTCTCAAAATTAATGTTCCAGTTCTCGGTCAGAGCAGGACAGTATGCTTGGATAAAAGAGATGCATGCAACAAATCATAAAGGATTTTTATGGGAGATGCCACGCAAGTTGAGAATGTCCTTCAAAGTCCTTTAAAGGCCTTTTTTATTTTTTAAAGAAAAATGTTAATGCATAATTTTTCTCAAGCTATTATTTAATCAGTTCAGTAAATCTTCTGTGTTTGCAACAATCTTGTACAGAAAAATATATATACATTCCAAAATCCAGTATGTTATTCCCTGAAAGAGAGAAGTGCACAAGGCTGGGTAGATTAGATTCCCCCAAAAATACATAACAAGCAGCACTTCCAACTCATCCCAGGAATCCTTGGCTGTAACCTATTAGCATTCATGAGAACTTCTGAAAGACTGCTGCACAAACTGATGGTGCATCAGGGAACTCTTATCTCATTTTTTCAGACTTGTAAAATGTATTTCATATGATTTCAAATTTTCAAGATATATTGCAGTGAAGAATAAGTATGTGACCCTAACAATGTAAAGTTTTGCAGTTAACTCATTTTCAAATGTTCTAGTACCATTACTGCTAGCACGAAGATATGAAGATCCAGAAATAAAACAAATACTGATGAGACATTTTATAAATATCATAAATAGTTTATGCAGGAATCACTCATTAACTTCAAAGAACATTGGGACAAAGAGTATGAATCTATAAGTCTAATTAATGGAAAGTCTGCCTTTTATTTCAATACTGTTTTAAATGTTGAACCCTTAATTGCCATCTCTTATTTAAGGACACTATTAAATCCCACCTGCTTCCCTTTCTCACTATCTCTTTGACCAATCTTGATGCCCACCCATAGCACTCCACAGAATAGATATTTTTCTGTAGAGATATAAAAAACATTTCCTGTTCAGAAATGCCCTCAATCAAACATCTTTTTTTTTGAATCTTGGTTTCAAAAGAAACATTTTTGTTGCAAACCATGAGCAGAGATGAACAGCTCACCTGGCTTTTACTACAGACCAACCACCTCATGACCACCTCTGTCTAGCAGTAACCTGGCATTAAAAGCCACCAGCACCTCCGTATGTGCCATGTTCTTCATCCTACTCCTAATCCAAATAACTCACTTTTTCACTTCAAAGCCTGAACCATATTGGGGTTTTTTCCTCATTGGCTAATAAGGACACTTTCTAATCAAACATAACAAATTATTTTAGAAGACTGGCACATGTAGTAGCAAATCTTAGAGAGAAACTCTTTAAAAATACTCTGAGCAAAGCATGGGAGGAACGTGTTACAGAAGGTACAGGCCAGTCTTCTGCTGGCAACAGCCAGGCAAATTCAAAAAATTGAACCACATAATCATGCTGCATAATTACAGGACCATAATTCTTTCCCTGCACTGTTAGAGACTGTTTGCAGATGCAGCAGCCATTTTATAAACCCCATTACAGAATACAGACTGCTCTTTTTGGGTTAGTTGTGCTACACTTTCCCTCTTCATTCTCACACAGTGCAGGTATTGTCTCTGGGGTGAACAGCTCTGTGCTGACAGGGTCTATTTTTAGATCTCAGAAACAGCGTTCTTCCCAGCCTCTAGACACTGTGCCCCGAACCACATGATCAGCAAATCAGCACATTACTTCTGACTTCTTAGTCTTTTCAATCTTGTCTAAACAACTTTGAACTTGTGTCACCACAAGGTAACACAAAACAATATTTCCCTAAATGTTTAATCTTTGACATAAATAACTTACTCAGAAAGATTTGCAAGCGGCAATTAAAGTATCTTGCTGAGTAACAAATCTTGGAAGGAACACGGTGAGAAATGACTCAAAAAGGATGTAGATCAAAAAGACACACACACACATAAAGTCAAACCAAAAAAAAACCCCACTCATATCGTTCTTATTTTTCTTTTACAGTTCTAATCAGAATTTTTTACTAGATAAAAAAAATGCTCTTGTACAAAATTCACCAATTAGGATAAGAAACCTTTAACAACTCATTTGAACGAAGAGAAAAAGAGTGGGGGAAGGAGAAGGAAATTACATAAAATAAGTGTATCAACTGAGATGGTCCACAGCCTTATTGTGTGACTGCTTACAGCAGCCTACAGCATCTTGTGGCCTCCTCATATCATTCTAGCTTAAATATCATTAATAAAAGCACTGGCAACATTATTGCTTCTTTTATATAAAATCACCCACTTTAACTTATTGTACCTTAGAATAAGCTTCTCATGTATATCGAGAAATATGAAAATTTGTCTATAAGAAAACTTTATTCAAGTGAATTATTGAAAGCTAAATGATTAAAAACTTGTGAGGCATGTCAAATTGACAGACCTCTTCCATACATCTGGATCAAAACTAAAGATCTAATTATTTTCTATAAGCCTTGGCAGAATTATGAATTTCAGTTGAGTGAAGATAAAATTCATTTTCACACCAAATAACTGAGTTACTTTTTAAGCTTTACACACAAGACTTACACTTCATTGGACAAAAACTGATGATAGCAATTAAGCAGAATATTTCCATACAACTGAGAAGGAAATTCAGAGGCTCTTTCTTAAACTAAAGAATTCATGACTTAGTTTCAGCAGCCGGAAAATCTTACAAAGAATTTCACTGTGAGGAAATTAAAAAGAAAGATCACAAAAATTATCAAAAAACACGTGGAAGTAAAGCAAGAGGTCTCAGAAAACTTGTACTGCATGAAATAAACCACTTCTATGAACTCGACCTCATCTTATATTCATCAAGGGAAAGGTACATTTTCACCTCATGTTACCCAGCACACAAGAAAAAAATCAAAGTAAGACTCCCAGTGACAGAAAGGCAGCTGTAGAGACAAGTAGGACAAGACAAACTATGAAAGAGTAACACAAACCACGTTTTAGTCATCTAAGTTAATACCTGTGCTGTATGGCTTGTACAGTCAAGTGGAGCCTCCATTGAGCAACTTGGGCCCTCTACTTAGGAGCTTAGACCAAGCTGTGCCTTTAGGCATTTCCACCACTGCACAAAAGTTGCCAATTATCCTGTCTTCAGGATAGTTTTATTAACTACCACAAAGCAAATGCAAAAATTTATTCCAGAGACATGTGAGGATGGCTTTAACTCTGATAAATTACAGATAAATCTAATAAAACTAGATTGAAAGGGGAAAAAAAAGCGTAAAACTAAGTCTCTTAGAAGGAATAACAATATTAAAAAGATAAACTGGAAAATTATTTTAAGAAAATAAACATCACTAAAAGAAACCACTGATGATAAGAATTAAATTATTCTATTAACAACCTTCGAGCAGTATCTCTGGAAAGGAGAGAACAAGGTACTACTTCTGCATTTGGGGATTTTCTATGTTAGCTACACACTTGGAATTTGTCCCAATGTTTCTACATTAGAATGCTTTCAATTTTACATTTATTAGCATGGTAAGTTTTCAAATAATAATTGCAGCAGCTTATTTTTCCTTAAAAAATATACAGCATTTCAAGCAGATAACAATAAGTGCTGTTATTACAATTACTTTGGTTTCCTGTCATTGATATAATAAAACACCTGCCCAGAAATCTCGATTTAATTAAGTCTATTGTGTCTATGCATAAATATGGCATTAAATCTGTATTATTTCCCATACCCTTACAAATAATATATCAGCCTATTTTCATTATACTCCTTCCACAAAGATGCTTAACATTGAATTGCCGAGTGAAACAAATAGTATATTTCTAAAGTTCCATATTCACAGAGACAACACTAGAAGATAAAAAAGTAGTGCAATTAAACACTGTTAAAATATAACAGGAAATCTGATCTTCTAATATATTTTTTCAGTTTTCCAGTGTACAGCCTTAAGCTTCTTCACAAAGCATCCCATGACACAATACCTGACAAAGAAACACCTCAAGCATTTAACTATATACTGCAGCATTTCCAAGAGCTTGTTAAAATAGAACATATAAAATAACATGCATAGTTTAAAAGTATCAGACAAAAATGACCGTGTGGATTTTAAAGTGAATGGTGCCAACTGTGTAAGAATTTAGTGTAGCTCTTGTCTGATTTGAATGAACCAATGTCTGAAACATGGTCCTAATATCCCATCAGGATCTTTCAGCACTTAAAGGAATTAGTCCTTTGTTCCTCTAAATGCTGAGTAAACCATCAGCTGTCACCTGGAGGTGATGGACAGAAAGTCAGCATGTTACTCACCAATGAAGTAGTTGTTCCCTAATGCCAGCATTTCTTCAGAAAGCACGAGTCCACCCAGTGCCTGGAGAAGAGTGACACTTCTGCCATCAATAAGTGAACACTGTTTAAATCCAGTGCTTGTGACCTTCCATAGCAGGATGAGAGAAGCAGTAGCATCTTGTCTTATGCTAAGAAAACAAATTACGAGAATATTTACACTGAGGGAAACTGGTATTATTAGGAAGTACATCACTGTATAACTGAAGCTTAACAAAGATGGGAAACTTAAATCTAGCCAAGTATGGAATCAGGAAAAACCCTGAATGTTTTCAGCATGTCCACAACATTTAAAAATGCATCAATTCTAAGATTTGCGTAATAGTTTATGTAATAGCAGATTAAATCATACAGAGTCCCAATTTCCAATACTTGAAGGTCACTGTCTTAATGCCCAAGAAGAGTTTTAGATCAATACCACACAATAGTAAAGCATCCTTATTCAGTCTTTGTATTTATGCCTTTTTGCATAGTACCTCCATCCTCCATCTGCAATGCTATCATTTTCTGCAGCTGAAGTACATCCAGCCCTGTTGTTTACTGAAGAAGATTCAATGTTCTCTCAATACCAGAAGACAGATCCTGGTAAAAATCCTCATTTGTTTGACACACCAGATCGGAGACTCAGGACAATTTATTCTTGTAAATCAAATGAGTCATGTAATGCTCCCAAGGTCACTGAGCCCATGGTGCCTTCCCGACTATTGACAGATTAGATATAGAGTCCACTAGTGTATCCACACTGTCAGCTGCATTAGGGAGCACTGTACACTATGCCAGTCTTTGTCCCCACAGGGCACTTTTTTCCTACTCACCTCCATAAAGAAACAATAAAAATCTGTCATATTTCTAGCAAGGTCCCAAATATTTGCATTAATTTCCTATGAAGGAATCCCAAATAAGTTTGAACAATCCTCCAAAAATTCAAACACAACTGCATCCAACTGCTAAAAACTGACAATTCTCTCCTGTTGAAAAGAGACTTCCAAATACCTAGAGATGAAGCTCTGTTCCACAATTTCCTGCACTGCAATTGTTTCAATGCTGCTAAAAACACAAGACACTTTATCCCTGGTCACTTATTATTTGACTTCAAAAAGAGGAAAGGCAAACTTTTGTAATCATGTGTGACAGAAGTTGAAAAAAAGTTGCAACTAGACATCATAAGAAGCTAATATTTTAAAGTATTTTGCATCCTCTTTAACAACCCGAATTGCTACTCACTTTTAGAACAGGACAGTAACTAGTTTCGCAGTTTAGGTCTCATCTGACAATCAAAACAAAATCAACTTATTAAACTGAAATTATTTTCCTTTCACAGATAGCCATTGAACCAGATATGTTACTTGGGCCTTGAGGATAGTAAATAAAATGAAATAAAAATAGATATTGACTTGCAGTAATATACCCAGATATAAAACACTACTAAATATATACAGTGTAAAAATGATCAAAACTGTGTACTCTGCAACCTCCTTTAAAAGGGGGTTTCTCCATCAAGGCTCTTAAATAGAGCTTTAGAATCCACAAATGCCGTCTGTTTCCTGATTCCAAGAAAAGACACTTGTTTGCTTTCAGATTTCAGCCAGCCAGGGCATCCACACTCCCAGATCTCTTCCTGACTTAGGCTTAAGGCTCATGAATGAGCACAATTCAAAGCCCCGTGGGAAGGGTGGGACGGCCCCCACATTTAACAGTTACTGCTCCAAACTGTCTGCAACTTGTCTGCTTGCATCACTTTGTTTTATCCTGAGCATGGCCTTTTTTAACAGAAACATGGGATTCTGAAAGATAAGATGACAATATGAGAAAAGTAGGCTATTTTGGGAAAATGTAAGTCTAAAATTGCAGCAAAGCTGTGAGCCAGAGAACTACGTTGGCAGATTTTTTTTTTTTAAATAAAATTTCCAGTAAGAAAATGCCTCATCCCAGCTGACAGAATCAGATCTTTCTAGGAAGTCAGGTTCTGTTAATTAAATGTAACAAAGCAAGTACTTGATCCAAAAAGCATGAAGTTGAAAAGTGAATAACAGAATAAATTCAAATTTTTGAGAAACGTGTTTTTTAGGACATACACAAAGATTTCACAGCTGATGATAAGCAATAACCCAGAAATCAAATACAAATGCACAAAATACATGCACTTATACAGTCAACAATAACAACTTCTATCAGCAAGTTCATCTTGAGATTATAGGGGGAAAAAGTGTTCACTGCATGAAGTATAAAGGAGATGTTATATCTTCTCCAAACTGACATCTTCAACACATTCTGCCCTAATTTCTAATGTATTATGATAGCCCAGAGACAGCTTACATGCTTACATTTTCTAAAACATTAAATATGTGGAAGAAATTATGCCAAGCAAAGAGCTGTCATGGCTGTGCTAAATGCCTGAAGTCTGTCTGAATTCTCTCATAGTTTTTTAGTCATTTCACAAATCTGCCTATTGAAAAACTGTTGACTAAAATATCCAGTCAAATGAAAACAAAAGTGCTTTTATATTTCATCACATAGAATAATATTCTCACTTTATTGATGTATTCTGTGGAACTTCAAAGGAGATAAGCCGGCCTCCAGCAGAAGTATTGGAACTGGCATTTCCACAAGCCACATCTGGGGTTATCTGAAAATAAAAATAGCTTTATTTAACAATAAACCATAAAGTCTGACCAACGAAAAAATGAAAAAAATTTTTTACAAATGACAGTAATAGTCCAGCAGTCATCTAAAAATCCTCAGGAACATTCACTGAAACCTTTATGCTGTCAAAAGAGGTGCTGATAATTCACATAACCATCCTTTCAGGATTTTGTTTTAACAAAAAATTCCTGCATGGAAGTGTGAACTTCTAAAGGCATCTTTCTTTAAAAGTGAACATATTTAGAAAAAGATGAATAGACTTCTGGTCTTTTAGAATAATAAAGCTCTAACATTTGCTGCATGCAAGAAATATTGCAACATTAATTTATGCACTCCTGAAGGATTTATAGTAACAAATACAGACATTGCCTTTCTACTATATTGAAATATGTTTCTTTCCAAACACGGGTTTCCTTTAAAAAACACTCTCCCACTTGCCCATTACTATTCTTTCCAAGTAAAAGATGCTTGGACAGACAGTGCTTTCAGATGGAAAAAAATGATGATCGCAGTTGAGAGTGAAAGGATGTGTTTGCCAAATCTTTCAAACACATGCCTACTAGGCAGAGAAATCAGTTACTACATTAACTAGATCAAGACACCATACAAGGTGCCGTGCAATGCAGGAATCACACAAACGTCTTAATTATTCAGATCTTCTGAAGCAGTAATTTCTTAAAGACAGCTTGAAAATTATTAGGGTTTCAAAGGGTATATTTATTTCAAATACGTAATATTTTATGTGGCATAATTGCACCTATCACTTAATATCATCAGTAGTTTTAAATAACCTTATATATCTTCATCAACTTGCCTATTAAATAACACAATGGAAAAAAATAACAACAAACCGGTTTAATCTTCAAATTTCTAGGCAGTTTGCAATGTTGTTCTTTCAGGCCCAGAGAATGTTTGCAAGCTTTTTATATCAACCTTACTGAAAAAGCAAAAATGCAACGTGACACACTTCCATGAATTAATCTTACATCACAGCAAAAGCTAGAATAAAATTTGTAAATTTAAATAAAATTCAAATTCACGTTTTAAATATTACATGAATGTAATGAAACACATGTAAATACATGAACAACAGAAATCCAGAATATGATGCAAGTAATAATTTTTAGGACATTCAGAGCTTATCTTGGCAAGACAAATACTCAGTATTCACATTTCCCAAATGAATGATTTCCCAGTGTCTAGATTAGTCAATTCTTTGTTGAATTCCCTGGTGCATATAATATGAATACATGTAGTTTATGAAATTAAAGTGTGATGCAATTTTATTGTATTTGTTCAAATGAATTTTTTTAAAAGATTCATTTTAAAATATCCATTACAATTTTTAAATCTCCAAAGTCAAAACTATGGACCTAATCGTCAAAGAATGATGCATCCAAAATCAGTTTATCTAACACTCTTCCTTTGATATTTGCCAACATTTAAACTTTTTTTTCTGAGAGAATCTATATGCCTACCAGAACAAAGAGAAAAAAAGAGATCAGTGTCTGTATTCTCACACAGTCTTACACTACATATAAAATACACTCGCTCTCATAGTGTTTCCATAGTTCTACAATTTCATGCATCTATTACCTTGGAACACAATTGGGGAAATTATAATTTAAGCATTTCCTTTACCTTACTATTTAATATTAGAGGTTTTTAAAGTAAAAGGTATTGATGTCTTTGCAATTAGAATAAAAATAAAAGAATCATAGAAGCAAAAGCTGAACAAAGTGGCTGCAGAACAAGAGCTGAGATTTAACCTTGACAAAATGGAAAAAAACCCTAACCAAACAAGAAAAGACTTTAGTTTGCAAACACATCAGAATTTAGGATTACTCAGCAGGAAAAGCACACATAGGAAATATTGCAGTGATAATCAGAAGAGTGAAAGGCAAAATGCATGATTTTGACTCTTCTATCAAGAGATCTGTAATGTTTGATGTATTTCTCTAGGAACTCCATTTGTAACTGGCCCTGACTTCCTGCTCCAAGAATCTGGTAAAATAACCATCTAAACCAGCAGGATGATAAACCCAAGATTTTACAACAGCTGAAATCTGAGATCTTTTATATATTAACAACCCTGACACTTGGATCAGATGAAAAGCAGAAACTCTCATAAGGAAAGGAAGTCGTCCCAGCAGTGCCCTATTTCAGTCAAGTACTGTGGAGACAAAAAATGACACCTTTGACACCTGAATTAGGAAACAAATTGCATTTTTTTCACAGCTATGAGAAATTTGTATAAAGATTTTTAAGTGTGTCTCTTTTATGTCTTGACAGAGTGCTCTGCAAAACTGAACTACTGAAGAATGAGGACAAAGACAATCAATATATTACAACAATAAAGGACACTCAGAAGATGAAAACAATCTGTAATTTTCACTCTCAAAAAAAAAATAGACTGCTAGAACAGGTAGACGATATTTAAAACTGAAGTCACTGGGAAATATACTTTAATGATTTTCAGAGGACAAAATAAAGATCATTCCTATTCTAAAGTAAAAAATACAAATAGAGTAGCTATCTAAACTCATTTAAAGACAACCAAAAGAAAGCATAACTGCAATGACATCAAACCCTTCTCCTGAAGCATTTAATAGTACAGAAACATTAGGACAGCAAGAATGTTCTTGGGGAGCAGACTTACAAACATTTACACAAATGATGCAGCTACTTTAAAAATAGCCACCAAAGAAAATAAAACCTTCATGCACCTTCCAGAGTCTAAAGTATGTTTGGGAGCTGATTACAAAGATAAGATCCTGTGTCAACAGAGAATACATCCAAGATTGTTCTTCAATACCTTATTTAGAGTTAAAAATTACTAAATATCAAATTGTTGACAGTAAGTACAAAATTCCTCTTTACATACATTTTCCATAAGCTTGCATCTAAATCATTTTTTTCTTAAAAGATAATATAATATATAATAATTGTATTTCTGCTTCAAGTGCTTGAAGACTTTACCTAGCTAAAAGAGCAGCATCACTTGAGAGAGCAAGAGGGAAACCTTGAGAAGAGTTCTTACTCCTACAATCTCTACCTGGGCCTTAACAAGACATACCAGGCCATAGCAGCACTATAGAGGAGATTGCAAAGAAAATCAGGGATGGTACCTATGAAGAGAGCACCAGACTGTTCTTCCATATTACAACTTTTCTGAAGAAATTCAATAGCATGAGTTAGATAGATACTCTCCTGCCTTACAAAACCAGAATAATGAGATATACACTTAATTCAACAAGTGCTGAAATACATATGTAAGTCCCAAGGCAATATATTTAAATGAGTGGGTGCCTTTATTACTTTGTTAAGTGTACTACCTTTAATTCAATGAGGCTAAGAAGAGTAGCATACAGACTCAAGTCTGCATTTATGCAGCCTCTCAGTGCTGAAATTAGTTCTCTGAAGATAGCTATTGTATATGAAATTTCATGGTATATTTCTTGAACATTTGAGCAGACATTTGTAATTCTACAAGGCCTTATCAACACGGGCAGACTAATCCTGACAGTGCAAAATACGGCCGTTCTGCTGCCATGATACATTTGCATTTCTTTTGTATCTCAACCCCAAGTTCATAGAACGGCAGAAGGCTCTTCCTTCTTGCAAAATATGCCACACTTTCCTCAAATTTAAAAGTGGTCTGTAAGTGGAATGGCCAAATTCATATGAGCCTTAGAAAGTCCTCACTACTCTATTAACAAGGTATTAATACTTCTGAAAACCAACAGACAGTTCCAAACACTGGAGGAGGTTGCCCAGGTATCTTGCGGACTTTATATCTTTTGAGTTAAGTCTCAACTGAATACAGTTCTGAGCAAACTGCCCTAGCTGACCCTGCCTGGAGCAAGGATTTGGGCTAGACAAAATCCAGAGGTGCCTTGAACCTCACCTACAATGTGATGCTGTGAGTAAAAATTCACCCCATGAGCCAGTTGCCTATTAAGTCTTTCCTGTTAATTGCCATTGTAACTACAGTGACACCACAGCTATCACTAAATCCCACCCCAGCATACAGTGAAAGTGCTTCATTTTGAAAATATCCCCAAATGTAACACAAATAACTGTATGTGCATGTGTGTGCACATGCAGGCACACACAGATACCTGTGACTCATACTTTCCTCCTGTTCTGAGAATTTTCTCTTTGGTTATTCTCTTGTTTTTTCATCTCAAAAAGCTGTTCTCCTGTTTTTACCTCCTAATGGGGCAACAAAGAACTCTGCATGGTCTTGCAGCCAGAGCAAAGTGGGGCAAATTAGTCTGGAATTAAACAGAATATATGAATGCACACATAATTCTTGAACTAAATAAAAAAGATGGATACAAACTCATACTACAGCAAAGATCAGTGCTTAAAAGTAAAAAAAAAAAAAAAAACAAACCAAAAAAACCAAAAACCAACTAAAATTTTAAACATATTTGAAAAGACATTAAGTTATGGAAGAAGTAAGAAAACTAGTTCTTTGAGAAAAGCAAGGCTGCATTCTGGAGTGGTGTCCCACGAAAACAGGCATGGTCATTAAAGAAAAAAAACCTTTCAGTTCTTCAGTGAGACAGAAACTGTCATGACAAATGCAGTATGAGGAATGGTCTTACAAATGCTAGTTCTTTCAGATCTTCTTCCAATGGATTTCATATTAAATTTTAATTCAATAAAACAAGTTTCATAACATGCAATTTTGGCTTTTCTGAACATATAACTACTTTTTTATCAGAATAGGGCCTGGAGGATTTATTCTATTCTGACTCTCTAAGTGTGGCAAGAGGTATCCCTTATTTTCTAAGAAATATAACATGTTTGGCAGTCTTCCTTATGCAAAGGAAAAATGATATATGAAAGAAATAAAACAGGCTAGATCCTGACTATATCCTGACTACCCTGAACAGCTCCTGGCAAATAAAAAGTGAAAAGTAGGAAAATAAAAGGCAACATAATAGAACCATAAGACAAGGATATAGTACTATCTACTTATTGTCAAGATGCCAAGCAACAAAGCAGGATAATTTCTAACACAGAAATTGAATTCAGAACAAAATGCTAAAAGAAAAAGTAGTTCCAGTACCCTTGCCCTGCAGCATGGAAAAACTACTGCTTCTGAAAAATCTAGTGTCATTTAGTTTAACCTCCACATCACTGCACTTGTTTCTACCCTCAGAGTTTCAGATGGGGCAATGCTTGAAAGAAAACCAGAACAGAAGGAAAATCAAGGTTTACTTCTAACATAACCAGTGGGAGAGAAAAGCAAAAGTGTTTAGAGTAGGAGTAGTGCCTCTCCAAAGAACACCAAGGGGAGACTGACAGACCGCATCCAAAAACAGTACCAAATGAGGAAGGCTTACCAGTTATTGTAGCACTGAAACCTGATGTAAGGAAGGCTGCACATCCACCCAGTGAATTCTGTTGCTGGCAGTCTGTTTCTTTGTTCATCTGAGCAAGAGTCACTTTGTAGAGTTAGCAATGACAGCACCAAGAGGATCCAGCAAATTCCAATGCACGGCAATCCTCTAGGTAACATTATTAAAACTTCATAGTTTTGTCACAGACTATCAATGCCCACATTACACCAAGAGGTAGATGCCTCAGCAGGCACAGGAGGCTCTCTTACACAATGACAGATGATGTAGATTATCATATTAGCCAGCTGCCTTCTTGTCTCAAGCTGGCCACCAAAATCATTGTCAACTTCATAAAATCTGATGTTCAGTATGTACTGGTTTTGGCTAGGATGGAGTTAATTTTCTTCACAATATTTTACATGGGGCTGTGTTTTGGACTTGTGATGAACACAGGGTTGATAACACGGATATTTTAGTTATCCCTAGTGTTCACACAGCATCAAGGCCTTTTCTCTTTCTTAGACTGCCCTACCAGCAAGTAGGCTGAGGGTGCCAAGGGAACACAGTGGGACATCTGATCCCAACTGACCAAAGGGACATCCCACACCACAGGAGGTCACGCACAGTAATAAAAATGGGGATGGGGAGTGGAAGTTGGCCAGAGCTGCTGTTGCTCAGAGACTGACTGGGTATCAGTTACTTGGTGGTGAGTAATTGGGGCTTTTTGCATTACTTGTTTTGTTCAGGTTTTTCCTTTGTTGTTTTCTATTTCTAGCTTTTTAAATTATTGAATTGTCTTTATCTCTCCATAAGTCTTTCCACTTTTACCCTTCCACTTCTCTCCCCCATCTCACTGGATGGGGCAGTGAGCAAGTGGCTGTGTGGGGTTCAGTTGCCTATCCTCGGCTTAGATCACAACACAGTCATTCACTCAAGATTACTTCCTTGAACAATTAATAGTCATTTATTATTCCAGAGTGTATGGAGCTGTTCTGAAAAGAAAGGTAAACACTGTGTAAACAAGTTCATTGAGCAAAAATTCCACATAGTCAAATCTTTGCATGCAGTGTATGAGCTCAGGTCACTGGAGAATAAGCTGGGACATAAACTTCAACCTAAGACTGTGAAATGAGGTATAGATATTTCTACACCAAAACACTGGAAGCCAGTGAACACATCAGACTTTTTTTTTTTTTCCCCCTTTTTCTTTTTTCCCCTCATACTTTCTAGGACTTCAAAACAGGATGATTCCTGAAGGAGTAGTTAAACGAAGCCAGATACTTTTCAAAAACAACTCTGCATAACCAAAAATCCTGAGCCCACCATCAATATAGCTTCAGACGAGCAGGCCTTCAATTTGTTGATGTAATCGCACTCACTAGAATTTCTGTCTTAAAGAGCTTTGATTTTAGGAAAGCTAGTATTTATGACTATCTATTAAACATGATTTAGTAATGAAACATAATAAACTGAGGTTTGTATGAACTTCATGTAAGTTTTGCTTAAGCATATTGAGCTTTTTAGAGATATTTAGGGTTTTATTTAGAAAATAAATATAATAAAGGGTAACACCTACGAGAGATGCTTACATCATGTTGTCTATGAAAATGGTTTTTGTATATAAACAAAAAGTTCCATAAACTAATATTGTAGAGGAGAGAGTTAGTGAAGTTACAGATTTATCCTAGAAGAAAGCTAGTATTATTCTACCAAAATCTGTGTTTCCTTCATTCTCCTTATGTGTTTATACAACACCTTTTTCTTAAAGCAAAATTATAGAGATTTCCAAAACAAATCTACAGGTAGAAGAGCTGTCCTAAGTCAAACCAAAATTACACATATTCCAGTATTTACACCAATCATAAGAGGAAATGCCAAGAAAATAGGGTAAAAAAAGGGCAAGCATATATACTCCAACCTTCACCCATTTCCATGTCAAAGATTTTCCTAAGATGTCATTTCTAAGGATCAAGTTCCTATTCTGTATTTAGCAATCTCAAATGGATCTCTCCTCAAATTCTGCTCTGTTCCTCCTTCTGCATTCACACCATACTTTGACTAAAAAATGCACAAACATTTAGCACCACATAAAGTAGTCAAGACTCAAAGGTTCCTGTTTTAAGAATATGCTTAAGGAATAATTCTGCCATTGCTGCAGAGCAGGAACACTCCCTTCCAGGATTTTCCACCTGACTCAGCCACACTCCTTTTAAAGGTTTGTAATTTACTGACTAAGGACACACATAAAACAAATGCTGTCCCCACTGCAAGAGGAATTAGAAGTTTATTGTAGCCTCTAATCACTAGTTTCAAACCCTTGAATCTGAGCACAAAATTGCAGTATAAATAGAAGGGTAGACTAGGACTCACATGCTCAGCATTCTAATTTCTGGCTGCGCACCTGGCAAATCACTTCACTGTTCTGTGCTTCAGCATCTCAGTCTGTCAAATGTGAATAATACAGCTGATTTCCTTCAAAAAGAATTTCAGGCCTATTATGAAAAGTCGTATATATGAGTATGGTACTGCTATTCTTATGGTTGATCTTGTACACTGAAACCTTTGTTAAATCCATTAATGGAGTAGGATTAATGAGATGGTTTCTTTTTCCCTCCATTACTGGCTAATAGATATCTCTTATACACTGTAACACAAAAGATGATTGAACTGGGGAAATGTGGATTTTTAGTTGGATCCCTCTTGCAAGTGGAACCAGTTGCCCCAAATAGGAAAAAGAATTATCTTTCAACAGATGAGCACAAAGATAAAGTCGTATTACACTAAAGAAATCAACTGAGAGAAGATGTTCTTGTCTATGATCTATGGTTTTAGTTCTTATTCTGCATGTCAGGAATAGATTAATTTCTTATATGAAGACCACTCTAAGAAATGAAACTGCATCCTAAGGCATCTGTATGTTGCCTACTGGTACAGACACTACTGAGACAGTTCATTCCAGCAAGCTATATTCCTCATATCCAAGGAATACAGAAAACATGTCCAACTGTAAGCATACATCATGCCTCTCCTAGACACCTTACTTCTCTCAGGTGTTCATTTTTTGAGTTCCCAAAATTTCCCAGAAAAGCTTTCACGGAAACTTCATCCTTGCAAGATAGTAAGAGCTTTCACTTGGAAAGAGTCTGGCAAAATTTCTCTCTGAGACAAAAGAGTCTGAAGAACATTAGTTCACTTCCAGTATCAGTATAGAATAATTTGGAAAACAGACTGTCTTGGAAGATTTAAAAAAAACCAAACAACAGTATAATATCAGTATTTTTGTCCTTTGAATCTCAACAAAGATCAAAATAGTACATTTTTGCAATACAAAACATACAACTAATTTATTCTCTTCCTTTTAAGAGCGTAAAAAATGATCAAGTTTTGCAAAGTTCTTACAGCTATGAGGAAAGATAGTGTTTTTGTTATTAACACTTTTGAAACCTCCACCAAAGAGGCTTTGGAACACAGACAAATCAAACTCTCAGGCAAATCAACTCTCTTCAGTTAACACAGATCAGACACAATGTCTTGAATCAGCAACTGAAATCTCTTTGTTTCAGATAATCATCTCTCTCACTGTGACCTCCAAACAACAAGATAGAAGGTCATTATGCCACACTGGAGAGCTTGTCAAAAATACAAGACCCATCACAATATATTAAAAACATACCAACACAAGCAATTTTGTAATAGGGTAGCAAGTAATTTCCATGCTAGGGTTAATCATGCAATAGCAATTGATGAGCCATCTGTATTTCTCAGGTAACAGAAGACAGGGAGAAGGGTGAATTTCAGGTATTGAAATGACACTTGTGAATGATCTGACCAAAAGTTTTAGTGAATCTACCTAAAATGCAAACCAGGCAGAAATGTTCCTTATACAACACCAGACCACAGATTGAGGAAGACACACCAGGGAAACCTGATACAGGGAAGAGCATGCCCTTAATTGATCAGGACATATGGACCACCCATGCAGAGATGAGACTGCATTTAAACTAAGTAATAACAGTAGATCATCGTTTGTTTCTGCTTCAGTGCTCACTCCAAATTCCATCCTTGGTGCCTGACTTATGTTCTACTGCAAAATAATAGATATGGGAGATGGAATTCCAGGAAATAAAGCTTTGTGCTCCAGACGTTACCTACCAGCACTCCCACTGAAATAGAATACAGTCCTATAAATACTTACACCTCAGATAAAATCAGAGAGTCATAACACACCAAACATGTATGTTACATAGGCTGATTCTACTTTCAGAAAATTGATTTAAATAAATTTTACAGTAAAAACATCAACAAATTTGTTTGGGCTAGCAAAGAGTGATGAAAAATACACTCCTTCCAGGATTAAACTGCTGTCTGTTCACTTTCTCATTATGTAGTGTGTAAAAACAGCTCAGGAGAATCAAACTTGTTGAAACATTTCAAAAAAAGATACAATTGACATTTTACCTATTTATTCCTGAATAAACTGAAATAAAATTACATTACAAGGCCTTTCTCAATAAGAAAAAGATGTCACAAAAATTCTAATTCTTTGCCTATAGAAATTAAAATATTTTTTCAGCAACAAATTTCATTACTGCTAGTGGTTGATTCTAAGCTGATCATTACTTTAACAATACCTTGATTAAATTTGATAGGTTTTTAAAATTTTTGCAGATACCAGAGTCCATGCAAGACATTTAAGCATTACAAACAGGGCAGTGTACAACACAGTAGAAAGCAAAGATCACATTTCTTAAGGATCATATGTTGTGTGCTTTTCAGCTGTAGTTTTACCAGATATTGTTACATTTTGACAGATTTTTTTGTAAGAGTTACAACAAATGTTTAAAATTTAATAATTTAAAAGTTTCCACCACTGTCATTGCATCCCTAGAGTTGTGCCCTGGGTAATGTATTAACTACCACTTTGAATCCTCAAATAACTATGTTTTCTTAATACTGCAGGAACACATATTTTTCAAAGCAAAATGTGATTATAACCACAAATAGCAAAAAATATATTAAAGGTATTGCTTTAACGTTTAAATTTTCCTAAATTTATTGATGTTTGGAGATATGGTGTCATACAATTGACTGGAAGAAACAATATAATCCCATTTCAAAGAAGTGTCTAATACAACCCATTAGCCAACTTAAGTCCATTACTCATAATATAGATCAAATGCTCTTTTGTTTTAATTTTACCAGAATATTAACTCAGGGCAGAGATCATACCTTCAGTCTTCTCATGAGGACATCATGAAACCATGCACAAATGACATCCTGAAAATTATACTCTGAAGTTTGGGTTTTTCTGTGAATTTTCACTTAGAATACTCTCACCTCTATTTCATCCCATTTGAGATCCACAACTCTCTGGCCCGCCTTTGGCTGCCAGGTAGGTAAAGTCACAGTGGCTCTTGAGCGGGGCAGAGCGATGTCAGGCTCCAGGGTGGATGAGGCCGGGCTGCTGTGCTGGGGTGATGTGGCCTCTGTCCACTCAGAGGGTGCAAGGCTGTGCAGTGAGTGTTCACACTTTGTTCCCTCAAAGCCTTCACTGCAGAGACAGAGGTAGCCATCCCTGCTAGAGCTGCAGTTACCATGGTGACAGGGGTTGCTGGCACAAGGATCTGAAACAAACTGGAAAAAATGTATCATATAGGTCAGTTACTGATTATGAAGGATTTATATCTGAGTTCTAAAAATACCATAAAACAGGATTCTTTCCCCCTACTGTATTTACCTTCTAAACATATTTATGAACCAAACTCATCTTTGATGTATCTTCAAGGAGGTAAATTCAAAGGATTAAAGAAGAATACAAATTAATCTATATTAACTACTTTTCTCAGACCATTTATGCTAATTCACTGTTGCCATATTCAAGCAAAGAGATAAACACAAAAAAGGAATGTGGCCACCATTCATTATTAGGAATTTTCAAAAACAGACTTAAAAGAGTAAGTGAAAACATCAGACATATTGGAATTTCAAGGAGTAACAGAAATAGGAAAGGGCACAGAACTCGTACAGATCAGCAGGTCACAAAGCAGCTCTGTGTGGTCAGAGCTAACCACATCACACAATCCTATTTGTGGACACAACTGCCATTGTAAAAGAGCTGGGCCTTTCCCTACACTTCATTTTGTGGACAGCAGTTTCAGAATCCAATTGATTCAGGTGCTGAAAGCTTTCTAACAGGAATTAGAAAGCAGGGGTAAAACTGTGCCTGTTTTTGAAACACCATTTGCAATAGCATAGGACAAGACTAAGCTCAGTGATGTAGGAAAAATCCTGTCCAAGTCCTGCATGCCTCCTATTTCTAGCTTGAATTTACCTGCAGCTATTTTGTAGTGTCTTATGTCATCACTGACTCTCAGGTTAAATGTCTTCCCTCTTCTATGTTGAATTTTACATCCATAATGCATTTAGAGAATACATCTACAAACTCTTCAAGTTTCATCTCCTGGAAAAATTAGCCATACTTGCCCAGTTTCTTTGAGGAGGACAAGCCCCTCCAGACACGTGTTCATTTTTGCACCTGGTGCTCCAAAGTTTAGTACTGCCTTTTGCAAAAGCATCAATACTTTTGCTTGTCCTAGACACAGCTTCCTAGTCAATACTTAAGAAATGTTTGCCCTAATGAGAGCTAAATGATGCTTCTGGCTCACTGTCATCGACCAAGACCATCAGTCAGTTCTCTTCATTTGTCTTCACATCAAAGGGAAAACACATCACTGGAATAAGACATTTCCTCATCTTTACATGCAAATTTCACCCACGTGCTCCAGTCCTAAAAGTTACCCAGTTCTACCCTGTACAATATTCCTGCCCTTCCCTGCATAAACAATGCTTCTTGTTTTATTTCTCAGTAAAGTACCACATTTATTATTAAACACTTGTTACAATTATCTCAAGAATTACATAAACCTCATATATCATTAATGTCAAAAACATTGACATTATTATCATTGGGTCTACACTAGGACTTTTAGTCTTCCATTGGTCCAAATGTCTGGTGTCAGGGACACCAAATTCTAATATCAAACTTGCTTATATAAAACAGTACTATTACTGACCTCAGCTGGAATTCTTTCTTTGGCTCGTATTCTTGCATGCCCTAGACTCTGTAGCATTTTTGGACAGAAAACAGGGGAAATGTTATTATGAAAGTGAATTTTGGAGACAGTCAATGATGAACGTCAGATTTTGTTCTACCTGATGTAGAAGGCTTAGTGGCCATAGAGTACAGTCCAAAATATAGGGTCTATTAATCTATCTTGTGATTTGCCCACAGTTCAAAATGTTATTTACTTTGCATGGGGACACATCTCATACATATAAGGTGACACATTAGACATCAGGGTCAAGTTCTGACTCTTCTTCATTAATACTCAGCTATACGGCAAGTTTATATACATACTTGTTATATCAAGGAAGTACGGATTTTTATGATCAGAGGGACTTATCGCCTTAAAGTCTCTTTCCCCTGCAAATCAAGAGAATACATAAGTTCTCAAAGAACAATTTCTAAATCTTTTCTCTACAAAATAACATTTAAGTGACAGAAAAGAACAATTTTCAGGAAGGAACTAGTTCTGTTCTACAGTTTGTCATTAAGCTTGCTCCACTGCCAAGTGCCAGAGATATTCACAGAAATTTCCTTTTCCTTTAAGAGTATTGAAGATAAAATGTGTTGACATGTGAACAAAGCCCAGTTCAAAAATCGTTTGCAAAAGCTTTTTCATATTCTAGTTTTTTGGACTAGATCTGAGTTTCAAAGAACTGCAGATATCCTATTGTTGGATAAGCTCTTTACTCATGCTTTCACAATAAATCCAAATTCACATTAAGCCCATTTTGTATTAGTAATTCAATTATTCTTGTCACACCTAAAACGTTAAGGTTATTATTTGCAAGCCTAGTAACAAGAAAGACAAAATAATGTTTTCAATCACTAAAGGCACTTTTCCCCATTACTGAATACATCCATTCACTTTATGTGCACAATAATAAAAAATGCTGTGTGCTCCATGCTATTTGCTGTAAATTGTTTTGAGCTTGTTTGACTGGAAACAGATGTGTTTAATTAATTATTAAGTCCTGCTTAGTGTTGCCCATGCCATGCACTGAAGAATATCTTGTGCCTTTGGAACCACCCCTACCCTTTCACACATGAAATGAAAATAATTAAAACTGTTTAGATTAGATGAAAAATCAAAAAAGATGAGTTGATGTTGAACTTCACCCATGGACTTCCTCAGTACTTGGTTTTATGAAACACTTCACAGGATTTTATCATCATTCTCATTCCTTAGTTACTAGTAATTCAAAAGCTCATTTGTCTTTCAATAAGCCTATCAAAACAAATCAATGTCCTTTGTGCATAGGT
Organism: Orthonyx spaldingii; assembly: GCA_013397795.1. Taxonomy (NCBI): domain Eukaryota; kingdom Metazoa; phylum Chordata; class Aves; order Passeriformes; family Orthonychidae; genus Orthonyx; species Orthonyx spaldingii. The sequence continues at coordinate 5,217,280 of VZTJ01000294.1, forward strand.
TTTCTGCTGAACTAAAGAAAGTCCATTTTAATTATCAGATAAAAAGAGCAAATAAAATTGATTAATTTGTGTTGGTTGTGATGTTTCTGTGGTTTCTCTGGTCCTCACCAAGGTGGCACCAATGGTTAGCCAAGGGATCTGCGAAACATTTTGACACAGTGAACAGCATGGCTACACCAGAATTAAAAGCACGCAAAATTTCAAGGCTTAACCTTCAACAAACTATTGAAGCTCAGAAAACAAAACAAAACAAAAACCCAAACAAAAACCAACAAAACCCTCACCTTGGTCTCATAACTAAGAGCTGAACATAAGTATACTGCAAGTACACAATTAAGAGCCCCTTTTTTAGCCACTCATGAAGTTCACAATATATTCAGAGACTGTCGCACAGAGAAAAGAAGGCAGCATGTAACATGAATCCATATAGTCCACGAATAAACACTAAACCAGTATGATCACTATGAAAAAATCCAAGGCTGTTTTAGGTGCAGAATTTCCATAGTCACTATTAAGAAAATATATTTTGTATTTAGGCCTCTTGTTTTCATCCCCGTTTTTTCATTTAATAGTCTGTTTTTATAATAAATGCCTTGACTAAATAGGCACAGCCAGCCATTACAGCTGACAGAACCAAGCTAAAAAGCACAAAAGTATTCGCATGCAATTATTATTCCATATGCCTGGACAGTTGTAATCCTTGAAATATTCTTCCAGTAGAATCCAAAGATAGATGCAAGGTGCCCTTCATATCACAGTTAATTTTCCAAAGGCAGACTGAATATGCTACAGACACTGGGCTTGTTTTAAGAATCACACTCACAAGCGTGGATCATTTGCCAGCCAGTCCAATTGTTTTCTAAGGTTTCAGTTCCAGATAAAACATTGCAGGATGTAAATCTGCAAGATCTTTCTGCCAATACTACTTGTGGTGATACCAATTTGTCATTTGATGCTCATTTACCTTCTCTTCAAAGTGGTTCTACTTGTTCTACCTGGAGACAGTCCATATAGATCCTCCAGAGAGCTTCAAAAAACAGAATGGTAAGTCTAAAGCAAAGGCTACAGATGAGCTCCTAAACACTGTGCCAAACCTGTCTTCCACCTGCAACTCTCCTCTTAGATGTGTTAGTATACAACTAACTTTTGGATCAGTTTTTATTGCTGTTGCCTACAGCCACAGACAATATTATACCAGCTTGCAACTTCAGTAAAATATGGAAAAAAGCCCCCAGTAAATCCAGTCCTCATATTAAGAATTCAGCAGATAGTCTGAATTCATTCTACATAGAGCATGTTAACCTGTTTAACAAAGCCAAGCTGCCACAATGATGTCAAAGGCTGATATTTTGCATATGTGTCCAGGAGCACTCACTACCTTTGAAACAGCCTGCAGATATTAAATACTGACATAGTTCAAAGTTTTCAACCCCTCCATGGCTCCCTGAGATCATTCTTCCAGTTACAAGGTAAATTGTTGTGATTCTCAAATATGTAGAATGACTTCAAGTGGCTGGGATTTAGGTAGTTTCTTCATGTGTTCTGGTAAAAGAGATCTTAGGAGAAATTTAAATCAGTAGAAATAAAACTGGTTTTGCACCTACATTGTTGAAGAAATTCCCCAACACAAAACCAAACTACTTCTCTCCCAGAAGTGATCATGGAAGATCCACTACATATCACCAGGATCAGACACGCCAATTTCAAGATATGCATGGTACATTACAAATTATCAACTTCTGAATATTTAGAAAGAAAATAATTAAAACCTACAGTCTAAGCCATTATCTGCTTTTAATAAAGTAGGGGGGAGATAGTTTTTTCCTTTTAAGCCCATCTGAAATATCATCTATTTTGCATATGCATCAATTTATGAAAAAGAGATAGAAACAGATTTAAATCTCTTACATAGCAATGACAATAAAGATTATCTAGAAATGTAATCTCTTTGAAAAAATGGTTTAATTATGTTCAAACTATTATTAAAATTTATTCTAATTCAATCCTTCACACAGTGAAGCTGTAAATCCCATTCCATCTCACATTAAATATCAGCATTAACTATGAAATGAAAAGCAAGAAAAAAAGATGAATTTAAATTTAAAAAAACCCCAGATGTTCCAAATAGTATCCACAGGAAATCATTGAGATGAGTATATATCAAATAAATGCATTTTCTTCTGTTTTGAGAAAAGACTGTCTTGTGACTGAGTAAGACTCAAGCAACATATTTGGGTTCAGTTTCTGGCTCTCCCAGAGACATCCTGTGTGAACTGAGAACAGTCAAGACCCCATCTCTGCCTCTTTCCCAATTGTAAAATGGAGATTATATGTCCCTTCTCACACTGCCTGTGTTGTCAGTTAGAAAGCAATTCTTTTTCAGGATGGGAACCACAGAGACAGAGGTAATAGGAACTCTCAAGCAGCACTGAAATACAAATCAATACAATCGAGAAATACATCCCTGTAGAGCAAGGCTAAATCTGTAACTTATGACTATTCAGGTTTATTTCTCATTCTTTCTTTCTCTCTTTCTTTTTTGGTTCTTTCTGTGGCTGTTCTGGTTTCTTCTGAACACTTTGCTCCAACGAACAAAAGTGTTTACAAAATTATACAGCAAACTTTAAAGCTAAAAAGTCCGAAGTTATATTAACTCTTCTAATTAACTCACAGGAAAACCATCTTGATATTGCATCTTTAGATACTGTTCCTCTTCAAAACAAGATTTACTGAAAACACATGCATTGAAGAATACATTAATTTTCCAACTGTGATCAAACATAACAGAAATAAAACAAGTGGCTAAAACACTCTGATAATGAGAGTGAGGATGAATGAGAGCTTTTTGTCACATGAGGATGTAAAAATAAACACAATCAGCACCATGATTGCACAGGTATCACCACTTTAAATGGCTGCTCCCTAAAAGCTGTCTGCAACATCCCTTGTGTGCTCTCCCTAAGTAATCCTTCTACCACATGCACCAGGACACAGTGAGACACTGCCTGATGGGGTGTGGTGGCCACCGTGATCAGAACCAGTCCACAGAGGTACTGGAATGTCACAATTTGTCAGAAGGAAAGAAGTGCCATGGTGCTATTTCATACTACGAACTGCCCATGTGCAACGAACTACACCAATCTGAGCCCTGAATATCAGGGATTTAAAAGAATGGGCAACCATGAAGTAATAAAAAGTGCTTTATACAGAGGTCCTGGAAGCCAGAGCAATCCTTTCTTCCCATCCCTCAAAAAAGTGTAAGCAGGAAAGAACATTTTTCTATTACATAAAACATGAATATGGCAGCTATGTCAGCTACAGTCATTAGGAACTAACTACAAACTGCAAGACAGAATTGGGATTAATCAAGATTTAGAAGGCCAGGAACTGTATCATACTGAAAATACAATGTAAGTAACTTCTTTCTAGAAGTAAATACTTACTCTTTTCATGTAGCAATTCAACTCAATGCCCAGCCCATGAGGAGAGCCATCAATAAATCTAATAAACTGTAACCTTTAACAGATAATTCAGAATATGATTCTTTGAAACACTATTAAAAATGAGAACTTTGGATTTCTTCCAAGTTGCAATTCTCATTCCACAAGTTTTGAATATTCAGAGTAATGAAACTGCCAGTGAATGTAATAAATGGATATAAAACATTTTTTTTACTTCAGTGAAGCAGAAAAAAAATGCCTAAAGAAATTGTCTGTTTAATTGCAAACCAAAGCATGGTTGTCCAAATCTATTTGAAAAACCAGCAAATATAACCAGGCAGAATTTGAACAGCATGATAGATTTTAAAAACAGAACTCCAGCAAAATGGCTGATTTACCCTTGTGTAATAAGTTACCAGACACCAACTGCTTTGCTCTACCTATCCTCAGGCACATTCTTACCTCAAGGTATCCTGAAATAACTGCAAAGTAAATTGAGATCACTTTTCCTCTCCCTCAGTGAAAGAAAAATATCAGCTTCACACTAACCACTGAGAACTGTCAGATGTCAGCGCATACATAAACAATTACTGAGAAGCACCTTACTTTTTTCTTATCTTTTCTCATCAGATTACTTTTAATCTTCTTTTTTAAATATATATTTGCCTTTCTCCTTTTGTGAAAAGACATTCAAATCATTTGATATTTGTTCAAATATAACAGATTTAACATTACATTCCAAGTAGACAAGCCAGTTTACTGTATTTTTCAGCAACACCCATATTCAGCAGAGACACTTCTTAAAAAAACCAAAATTAAGTCAGGATACCTATCCCAAAGATGGGTCAACTACTTAAGAGAAAGAATCTAAGAAGTACCAATAGATCTGTGAAGATCAGCATTGATGTTTTTTACCACAAAATCATCTCATTTGACTCTCAGTAAGGGCTGGCATCTTACTGTAATTGTTGGATGGGACCCCAGTGCTCTCACTACTGGTGGCAAAACTAGGGGGTAATTGTGAAGGCAAAGCATTACATTTGTTGCAGTGGCACAATACACTTTTGGCAGCTGAGGCATTTGGCAATCAATAAAACAGCAAATGTTTATGCACCAAGTCAAATAGATGAGCATTAGATGGGTCTTCCAGAACTTTCAACCAACTAACATTCGTGCACTGCATCCAATGCTACTGACAGCAAAGTTAACCACAGATATGTGGTCTGCTGATTTTTTGCATATTTCTCATACTTAAACATCCTGTCAGATCCAAAGTAAAAATATTGTCTAGTTGGAGGAATACCTAAAGAAAAATGAAAAAAATTGTAAATCCATGAATACATTCTCTCTGGTTTTCTGTGTTGGATTATGTTACTCCCCATGACTGCTATTTTAAAAACTCTTTCCTTTGTATATTAATATATACTTGATTTTAATCCTTTGGACTCTTGATTAGAATTCCAAGATCCAGGTATATTTTTATATGGTTATTGCGGGTTAAATAAACTACTAAATACACTTAATTGATACACTTAATACACCTGAACAACACTGTGCATCTGACATTCACAGGAATGTCATATCTGATATCTACAGAGAGCAGGTGAAAAGACATGTCAGTGTGAAGTAGCTGACTTCAGCTCTCTCATTGTTATCGCAGACAAGGATTCAATGCCTTCCTTTCCAGATTAGGAACCTAACAGTTTTCTGGTCAAAAGTGATTTTTAATTTTCAGACAGGGCTGGAGGCATCTTTATCTCATAACAAAGCACCTGCCCACACATTAAGAGCAATGTCCAAAGAGTTTCAAATCAACATCCAGTTCCTCATCCCTGAAGAACTTGCCATTTTTACTGCAAAAAAGTAATTGGATTAAATATTTGAACAATGTTGGGATGGAGATGGAAGCCCAAAATTTCTCTGCTCCTCCTTGCTTAAACACCCATCACTCGCTCATACTGGCATTCACTGACATTGTCACTGTTCTTCTCTGCGAAAGCACTTTAAACTACAACGTTGTATCTCACATTTTATGACAGCCTGGGTGAACTCAGTTACTTCATGACACCTAACACACAGTAACTTGTTAAGGTATGAAAACAGCAGCATATGCCTGAATCTTGAGAATAAGCCAGTCTTCAGATGCATAAAACAGGTCTTCATATTCAGTGGTGAGAGGCAGTGCTTCTTTTAGTCTTATGTGAAATAGCAGTTTTGCCCAGTCAGTAGAACATCCTTTTTGGGGTTATTTTTTTACACCAAATTTATCTTGAGGACCAAAAGACCTTCTAAAATTCTATTAAAATAGACTGAATTATCATTTTCCCCATGCCATCCAGTAACAATTGCTCAGGGTTTTGTCTTGCTAGTCTATACCAGCACAATTTTTCTCATGTCAGATTTTGATTATTTTCTTTTAATTTCAGCTACTCGATCAGTCTGACTTTCTGGTTATATACACAGACTTTTCTTTAGTGCAGAGGAATGTGCTTCCTGATAGAACAATTCAAAAATCTCTAGGTCTAGGGAAATAAAAATTTGATGCATAGCCTCCCTCTCTGGGACAGTTGTATGCAATCCCAGGTCTCCTGAAGCAAGTTGCAGGGAGCCTGTCATTATAAATAGGGGAATTACATCTCAGTGTGTTTGCTGTCACATCAGAGATGTCAAGCAGAAACTTGATTGTTGTAAGATGTTCTTACTGGTGTCTCCAAGATGCCATGCATACTTATTGTTCAACATGATGAAAGACACGTGGTAGAAATGGCAAAGTGAGTCAAGTTTCAGCCCAGCAATAAACTCATCATCTATCATTTTAAATCTGCCCTAAAGATCATAGCTTTTGCCAAATGTATTACAATATTAATGAACAGTTCCTGAAAGAAATGAAAGGATTTGTGCCCCTTCTAGATGAAAGGGCACAAATGAAGGGGCCCTGTCCCTTTAGCACATAAATCATTATCGGGCTTCTTCTCCTTAAGTCCCTATTTCAGTTGGTCTAAACACTGGAATCTATGAAATCAGACACAGTACAGCACATTTTTCTAGCCCTGTAGAAAGCAGGGCTCTGACCCAAGTAAGTTCTCCTATAAATTTTGTTCTGAGGTCATATATCAAAAGACTTTATGTCTGTCATCAAACTAGCTCGTGTGCATGCTGCCATTTTGCTATCCATTATAAATTCTAGAAACAAAAGTGGGTTTTAAACAATACCATTTACAACTTCTGCCACTTAAATTTCTCTTTTGATGCTTTACCCTCATGAATTAGTCTGTATCGAAAGAAGTTGAAACTTATGTCACAGGTCATTCCCCATATTATTTACTTCTCCAAATCCATTATTACTCCCTTTGAATTTACTTCCAATCTGCTGTGTTAGCTAATAATACCAATACTAATTTATCCCTTCATGTTTTGATGCTGTGAATTAGACTTAGAATTTTCTGATGCAATACTTCACAGCATCTAAAAATCTTTAGGTAGATCTTCTGTCTGATTAAAATTTGGTAATTTTATTATATGTCCCTACACCTTATCTTGTGATATTTAGAAAATGTATTGCTCTTCTTCAAATCACTTATGGTTTTAGAGACTTCTATCACAACTGTGTTTGAAAAAGAGGTGAACAAGCAAAGTCTGAGATATTTAGAAGCTGTTTCATATACCTTGTTTTCATTCACTGTTCCTTTAGGAAGTGGAAGGACAGTACCAGACATGTGGGTATATCTTGGATTTATATATTGGTATTGTGATATTTTTCTGCTCTTTTCTCTGGGCCTTTCATCGCAGTAGTCAAAATATTAAAAGTAACTTTTAGACCAATTATCTTTTGTTTTGTCACTGTACCTCATTTCCTATTTATATGACCCATGACTCTCTTCTCACTCTATTCAAGGCCCAAATTGTCCTGGCTCGTTTGGACACAGCCCCTCTGAGGTTCTCACGTCCTCATTCCCCTGCACACCTGTACAGTACACAACAGCGATGACCCACAGGAACTGTGAGGGCAAGGACTCCCAGATCTGACCACAACCATGCTGAGAAGCTTTGTATGGAACACAAAAGCAATGGCAGCAGAATTGTGTTTCCTGTAGATCATTCCACCAGCTTTTCATCAGTTACAGTCCTACATGTACACTTACATTATTCATAGTTTTCTGTGTATTTTTTTCAAGTTTCCATTAATTCCTGTAACAAAACATTCATTTTTGGTGGCAAAGATCAGGGCTTTTGAAAAGCACTCTCCTGTATCAATTTATGATATAATAGATAGCAAGACACACAAGAGTATCTGAGAGCACTCCAGAGGCAAGGAGAAGTGTTTATTGATATTATTTTCCTCCAGATTTTCAGGTTTTTGGAGGCAAAAGCACCCATCGCCTTTTGAAACTGTTACAAGAATTCAAGTGAGTATTTCCTGGCACTACAGAAGAATTCTAGGTTATTTCTGGGGTTATCACCCTGCATATTGCCTCCACGCCATGCATTAGTGAGGTACTTGTACATTGCCGCTCAGAATGCTTAGCTCTGATACCAGTGTCAGTCACAATATTAAAAATGCTACTTCTCCTATTGTAACTGTACTGAAAAATGGTGATTCAGGAAACATTTGAAGAGGCAGCCAAACACCACACTACAAATCACAACACAGTAGAGTACATTTTGCACAGTATCTCTATCACTGGGGGTCCACCCAACCCAACACAGAATTCAATTTGTACATTCCATGTATTTACATCATGGGATGAGATGGCATCTTTTGACAAATGTCAGCCTTTTCATAAATTATTGAAAATTACACACACGTCTTGCATCAGCATTTTGTCCTTGACCTTCAGCAAACACATTTATACTACAATAAACTTCTTTTAAAAGATAAGAAAAATAGAAAAAAAAAAAGTAACAATTTCAAACCACTCCTACGGGCATGCCTTGCAGGAAGCTTCTGGTGATGGACAAAAAAATGGCTCATTAAATCCCTGCAGTACCATATCTTACGTATCTAATTCTGTCAGGTTACATGATATTTTAAGGCACTACACCCTCTGAGGATAGGAAGTCCAATGGAGTAGTTTCTTAATGCTGTATTTGCAAAACGTAAGAACAAAACATAACCTCATTGTGGTAGAAATTTTGTCATTAGTCCTTGGTCTTTCACTGTTAGTTGATTCAAAAATTGTATTACTTAAGGAGTTAAAAGGATAACAAAAATATGGAGAACAAAAAGAGAAGTCAAAAAAATTATTTTCTCTTAATTTGTCTTGCTTCTGGTTTGCTTCTTTATAGACAAGAGACAAACCATGACATGATTCGGTATTAATCTTGGCAAACCTCTTCCCATTAATTTACTTACCTTTTGCATTACAAAAATTATTTTTTAATTAAAGACCCAATTAAAATATTTTTCTGGGAAACAAGGATGAGTTTTCCAAATCAAAATAAAAAGTTATTTTATTAACTAATTTCTTGTTTAATGTAGAAAGGAGCCAACTCTGAAATACATTAGGAAATAAATACTGGCAGAGAGTCTAGAGCAAGAGCAAAAGAAGCTAAGAGAAGCTGACCAGGACAGACATAAACTTATTTTGCCAATATACAAGAGAAAGAAGTATTAATTAATCAAGAAGTCTAGTCACAGAATCAGCTTGATTTTCTAATGTTTTAACATGATGAACCATGGGCTCAACATCGTTTCCTCAATTGAACAAGACGCTGAGTTACAGATGAAATAAAGGGAGGTATATGGCTAGTGCTACAGTTTTTTGCCCCCCAAAATAGATTCATATTGCAAGCACAGAACAACACAAATATTTTACACAAGAATATGCAAAAATTTAAAAAATAAGTCAGCTATACTTGCTAGATTTGGTACTGTATCTTTAACCTGAAATCTCCCCCTACAGATGCACACTTGAAGCATTCAGCTGCAAAATACTTAGAATACTAAAGCACAACTTTCTGAAATTATGATCTAAGGAGAAAAAGATGTAAAAACATTAAATTCTAAATTGTTAAAGACAAAAATGTTATTTATGCACGTATATCATATAAGCTTTTCATTATTACTTTAACTTACTAAGTAAATATGCAGGAGGAATGCAACAATCCATCTATTGCAGGGCACAGCAGAAAGAAGCTTTAGAGCTACTGAGATCTACATTTTGAAACAGAAACAATCTGATAATAATATAGTACCATTCCTATCTTGTTCAGGAAAAATCAGGCTGCTGCTCACCTTTGAAAAAACATTCTTATGAAATTCTCCATCATAACACTACTGCTTCTAGTAAAATTTTCTGTAAGTTCTCTGTAAATGCTAAAATATAATATAATTGAAGTACCATCATGGGAAATCTACTTCAATTACACCCTTAGAGACTGCTCTTGACGATCGAAGATACGTTGGAACTGAGCTTCTAATGAGCAATGGACATTTGTGCATAATTGCATCCTTGAGTAAAGAGGTATCAATTGCAAATTCAAAATAAGATGCAGAATTAGAGAATCAATAAATATCCTAGAAAATACCATTACCCTGCCTAACAGATATTGGGAATTGAGATGTCAACAACTCTTTATACCTTCCATGAGTTCCGATGGATATTCACAAACAGACTGAACTTCCTAACAAAGTCTGGGTTTCTGTAGCATTTCATTTGCTCGCTCCAGTTTTACTGTTGTCTCTCTGGATTCAAATCCTTCAGCACCCTTTTCAGAGGTACCTCCAACATCTCTTTAACTTCCTGTTTGGAGGACATCACCATCTAAATATCCATGCACTTGTTTCAGGAGAAATACTCTCATAGTGGGTCCCTTCCAACTCAGAACAGTCTGTGATGTATCCTGAAAGGTGACTTCATTGTGGACTTCTTTAGCTCGTCACTTACCTCTGACAATGAAGTCAACTAACACTTAGGCACTGAGATTTCAGTCACACACACTTTACTGGGTGAAAAGGAAAGAAAAGGAATTACAGTGGGTGAAAAATCAACAATATGTGAATAAAATCCCTTTTCCTTTGTGCAGGCTACACTAGTATACTTCGGTTACCAGTCAGTCCAAAAGCTTTCTTACATTTTGGCTTGCAAAATCCACTCTGCTCTCCAAAAATCACTAAAAAAAAGCACCCCTCCTCTACAACCTTAGAGTCTGCTTTGCTAGTTTACCAAATCCATACAATTTTCCCTCCTTGCTCAAATGATCTGTTGCTGAATTACAAGCTCATGTGGAAGGATCAATATTGCTTGGCAGTCAACACTTCATTAGCCTAACGTTCCTGCATTTGATTCAGAGAAACGCCAGTCAATTTTTGATAATCAGTCTTCATATGCATCCTCTATCAATACCTGCTTGAATTCCAGGGCCAAATACACATTGGGAGAAAAAAAAAAATAGACAGAAGAACAATACATTTGTAGTCTTAAAAGAAAAAAAACTTCTACAATCAGATACACATTAAATCCTTGTGGTCTTAACCCCTGAGAGAAATAAGTCCAGATTTGTGAAAATACTACTGAGATAATGTTTGAAGCCTAAAGGATGAAGAGATACAGTACATAAAAATTGACTTTTATTCTTGTGGTTTCCACTGCCAAATCATTGACTTCCTGTGACAGCAAAAATAAAGAAGAGTAAATGAAACATTAAATTCCCATTTAAATCAGATAATCAGATAAAAAATTTTGCTCATTGGTGCTTTCAGCAAGACTGAATTCTATTTCAATATCTGCTTTTGCCATATCAAGTGGAAGAAAGGGACAGACCTCTAGAAAGCCTAACACAACACATGCAGTAATACGGACTGTTTCAGTCCCGGTGTCTACTTCTGCACTATCATTAGCCAGAAGAAATGCATTCAAAATATGGACAAAATAGAAACAAATTATAAACATAATTTTATCCGAAGCTGTCCTTTTGCCAATGGCTTCACTTCTACTTATTTTAAGTTCAAAAAACAGCTTACCAGGAATGAACTATTGCCATGACAATTTTACTGGAATTTAGTGACTAGGTACATTCAAGTTAAATGTCAGTCCAGTTCTGGCAGTCACAATGGCTCTCAATAATTCAAAGAGTAAAGTGAAGTCTGCAAGCCAGAAAAGTTTTAAGGGATCTACTTGGTCTTGTAAATTACTATTGAATTTGGAAACAGATTGAAAAGTAAGATAAAAGCAGGTGGCTTTGTGCACAGGGTTTGTGACATTACTCTGCTAATATATTTCCAGCTTGGTTTGTCACACTTCTGTTACTTTTCTATTATCCATTACCCAAACAGACTGCATATTTGATGAAGACTTTTTGGAATAATTTCTTGCACACAAAAATGTCAAGTAAGAACAAAATAATGAGCAATTTCAATTAATTGATGACCTCAAATAGGACTTCAATCTTGATAAGAAGCAAAGGAACAACCTGAATTATGACTTCCTTGCATTGTGATTTTAGTCTTGTGTGGAACATAATGTTATTTATGTCTGAAATGCAACTAAAATAAATTTGCTATATTAACTGAACAACTAACCACAGAAACCCCTCCCTCATAAGCCAGTAGATGGGCAGCAAGAAGTGCTGTAGGTGTGCCTGTAACCCCTTGCTCTGGTACCTAGCACATAAAAAATAAAGCCATTTTCCACCACAAACACGTGGAGATCTGCCAGATAAATATTTGGAAACTAAAAGGCTGGTATTACAAGGAGATTGAAGCATGGCACCATCCCATCCTAAATTTCTTTAGGGTAGATTCCTTCTGCTCACACTTTGATTGCAAAGACAGAAAAGTAAAAGGAAAGCAAAGCAATGCTGTTTTTAGATGACAAACCATCTGGTAAAATGTCTACAATAATTACTCTGTTTCCTTTACAATAACTTTCCATATGTTGCTAACTAGCCATATTCTCTTGTCCCACAATATAATCAGCTTGGAACTAAAAATGTACTCTAGAGTGCTGAAATTGGACTTAGATTCAAAATTTAGGATATACCCTACTGCAACTGTACTTATTCCTTTAAGTAGAAAATTATGCCTGCTGATTTATTAGGACTCTTCGTCATCAATCCTTATTAGATTTCAAATTGCAATGAACCTCCAAAACAAAGCACTATCATATATTCTTTTTTGCTCTTTTTTCTAGATAAAAGCCACCATGTCTATTTCACCTATATACTTATTCTGCTTCTTACAGAAGTATTTCCAAAAGTGAAACTATCTTTTTATCTCCAGCCCAGTAGACACATTCTGTATCTTCATCAGCCTTTCTGTGGCCACAATTTACTACCCGACACAAGCAAATGAGTGGAACATTTTTTACACTAATCTTATAAACTCCTTTTCTGCTCCCAAAGAATACTTCAACCTCTTCTTGTTGTAATATTTCCCATAAAGAGCTCTTGCCAAAAAATGCATATGACTCCATATGATATACGACTATACCCCACAAACTATACAATTTTTCCTTTGAATTCCTAATACACACAATTATTACCTTGTCAGCATTTTCAACATATATCAAACTCATGTAGCAAAATATGTCAGTTCTATTTACAAACCCCAACCAACTAGTATAAAATATTTTTATACTGAAGAAAAACTGAGCTTAAGTTGCTAGTTAAGAACTATAAAAAACAATCAAGCCCTGAAACAGAATAAGCTACTTATTGACAAAGCAAGTAGTAAGATACTTAGTGATGTGACAGGACAGCAGAGTTTATGTTCTGTAAGAAATACTGACACCCTACAACTGAAGCAATGCATGACACCTACATTGTTAATATTCAAGAATTTGCATAACTAAATGACAGAAATGCTCTTGATTTAGCATCAAGTCTTTTCTCCATAACTTATCACAATACGACAAGCTACATGCCACAGCAGACAGCAGTACAGAAACAATCTAACAATGCAAGCAATACCCCTGAGGCTGAGGAAAGAAATACTAGTAAAAAAAAATCTCACATTCTTTAAATGCAGTCTCACAAAATTGGTGTGAAAAAGTCAAAACACCTGGTAAATCGTAGAAATTTAAAATGTATCTTTGCACGCTCCTTTATACCAGAGATTCTCTGATCTCTGCAGCAAAAAACTGAACCAAACAGGACATTGGCCTTAATTTTTCTCTACAATCAATATTCATCCACAGGCCAAAAGCCAAGCACCAGATAGTGTGCATTGGCATAATGAAATTGCATTAGGGATGGAAGGGTTAGGAGTAAATAAACTGAAAGACAACAACTAAGGTTGTTATCAAAAAATATGTGAGAGGGAAAGCAAAATTTGAAAGAGAAACAGTTAAAATATAAATGATTTCATAAATATGATACATATAAACAGCCTAGTCAGAACCAAAAAGATGTTACATAGATCACTTAGTTCAGTATTTATTACTGTCATCTACCTTAAAAATGGTGGTTTCAAAAATGCATCAGAAGTTTTCCTGGTTTTGCTGTTTCTTGCAGCAATGTATTTTAGAGTCTCCATTCTGACAGAAGCACCATTCTGATAACTTCCAAAATAATAACACAGTACATAGCAAGTTGGGAGGTAGGGGGTGGTGTTAGAAAAAAATACCCTATGTAAGATCCATGGGGCAACAGCCCTACTACTTTTATATAATACAAAATAAAATTTCTTCTCCTTGTATATATGGCATTGAAGAAAGATCCCCTTAGCCTGTGGTTGTTAGAAATGGGCCACATTTCTGTGATTTAGTATCAGTTCATCCTATAAAGTCTCTTGTAGTCTTACAGTGGAAATCTGCTTAACTGTTTTAGAAACGTGGTTTTATCTTTATGCAAGAGAAGGGATAAAAAAGAAGTAGTGAATCACACACATGTGAGATAGGCTCTCTCTGCTTGTCCAGTAGCAAGAGTGATCGAGACTCATCTTCAGGATGAGATATTTCTGTCTTACAGTTCACCTTTTACTGCATCAGCTCCATCCATTGTTCCCTTTCTTACCTTGTTGCATTCACCCTCCTTTCCCACATCAGTAAAATGGGAGAATGTCACATTTCACTGCAGTGCATGTCGAACTAAGTAAGAATTTATTCCTTTCACAATCCTCCTAGACCTACAGAATACATTACAGTGTTTCTTGGTAATTAGGGAACATGTAACATTCAAGCAAAGGCTTCTGTAACTCATTCTTGAGTTCACAAACCTTCATTTCAGACTGTGTCCACTCCAGGTCACAGCTTTGGCCCTATTTTAGCCACAGACAAAAACTCCCTACTCTCCCCGCTCCTCTATCACTCAAATCTACGTTCTTAAAGTAAGTCTTTGTGGAAATATGTCCCTTTCTATACACTTGCTATGATAGCACAATTACATATCAACAATTTTTGACTGTGTATAACAACATTTACGCACAATTTTAATTTGCTCTTTGAAATGTAAAGCTTACATTTATCAATTTTCTTGTAAAGAAAATGAAGCCTAACTTGTCTAAGAATTTCTTATAGATAAGATGGAACAATACTAAATTACACGCTGGCTAAGAGAACTTTATACATAAAGCAAAAAAGAAGTTACACCTCTTTGTCTATATCTGTCCCAAAAAGTATTCCAGTTTAAACTAATTACAAATTTATTTATTTTTTTTTTTACTCAGAGCCCTTGAATCTTTCAAGACAGAAAATTATAGAAGACTTTTTATATTTACTTCTTTATAAACAGAAGTGGATTTACATTTTGTTCCATGTATTTGAAGATACAGTAACTTTTTAAGGATAAGCCAGAAGTCATACGTTAAGTGTTTAAGTCACACATAAATATTGTAGGTTACAACACATTCTTAAATTACAGGTAAAAACTTGATAGTGGGCCCTGCATCCAACATTTGCTTCCAAAACTTGATATTCATTGGCACACATCCCCATCGTTTCCTTTGTTGAAATATTGCACTTTCTTCACATCAGTTTGTTTTCAGTGAATGAAGACAAACATTTAACTGTGTTTTACTAACACAAGCACACACGTATCAGAATTCACCTATTACTGTTGGACTATCAGATGCTTATAATTGCACCAGACTAAGTCTTCAGACTATGTTCAAATTTTTTTTTTGTATTCATACAATGCTAAATCATAGTTTAATCCAAGCCTGACTTGGCCTTTTAGTGCTACCATCAATACGTATTTTACTAATGATCTGCTGGATTTTATTTGGATTCTCTGCTATGTAGATCATCATAATTTTGGAATCTCTCTCAAAGATCAAAGAAAACTGTACAAATTAATGATACTGCTAATCCACTTGCTCAGCAAAAACCCCTTGGTTCTACAGAGATTTTTTCATATACTGCAGGATATCCTTGGCTGCTAAATACTACGTCTTTAAGCCAACAAGAAGATGCTTAAAATGAGGAAAAGGAGGAGAGAACATTTCCGATATTCAGTCTTATTCACAGTGATTATACCTGCAAAAATGTTACATATTCACTAACACTTGTTCTACCTGGATTCTATGAAAATGTGATGGCATGCACAGTGAGCCTCTGCATTTTAAAGTGCCTGAATCCATGAACAGCACAAAATGTCTTCCATCCAGAAGGGAAAGGACATAAAGTATAATGTCTTAAATCCTAACCGAGGCTTTGCTAATCAAACATCTGGATGAAAAAATTTACCCCATTAGCTCCCTGTTAACAGATACGGTTACTGGATTTTCACATTTCCTTTCCAATTGCTTCCTCTTATCTGATTTCTGTCCTTGGGTCCTTGTGGTGACCTACATAAAATGACAAAGTCTCATTATCAGAATTCTGCAGCATCCAGAATTGGCTGTAATTGATGAACTGAAGCCACAGCTGGAGCAAGAGCATGTAGATGCAAAGTCAAGCAAGAAGGTGTTCTTTTGAAATAAGACAAAAATGGGTTGTTCTCACCAGGGCTTTGAAAACAGGGGTTGGTAAAAATGTGAAGTTCTATTATATAAAAATAAGGACGATTTAGGAGAAAAAAAAAAAATCTCAACTTGATACTTTTATCCTCCTAATCTCCTTCTGCCTATCCAGGCAGTCATTCAAGAGCACCATCCCTCAGAGCTTTCATGTGCTTACAGAGGAAGAAAAAAATTTAAATGTAACTTCTGTTGACATTGTGAGTACAGGAGGAGACACTTCATATACCATCTAAAAATTAATGAGTCAGTCTAGTCATGGAAAAGCCATGGAATTCCTAGAACTCTATAAAGGACATACACCAAAAAATACATCATCCAAAACAGCTCATGAATTAGCTTAGATTACCACTTCATATGTCCTCAAACAAGTGGGCCAGCATTGTTCAGCAAAACAAGTAGAGCACAACATAAAATATTTTCAGTCTTTGAGAGCACATAAAATTACTGAGAGCATTACTTTCATCTTATTAACTAAAAGCAAAGTGGGAAGACAATAGTTCAGTCATCCTACCTAATTCTCTTGAAATCTGGAGTACCCTTGGTATCCGCATTGTGCATGAACTATATTCTCAGATGCATCAAACATGCTCATCTTCAAGTGTTTACAATGCCAAAACCATCCAGTCTTGCTGCCTACATTTCCTCTCCATTGTTACTGAACATGAATATGAAGAGCTCTATTATAGGCCACCCCAAAGATGACTTTCCTTCATGTGTGAAGGAAACTTCCTCCAAGCGAAGCAAACTTCTGATGAAACCTCTCCAAACTCTTTCTGTTCTGATTTTTTGTTATTGTTGTTTTGGTGCTGTTGTTTTAGCTATAATATGTTTGTTTATTATGCTTAGAATTGAGTATTGCTGTTTCAAATTCTATGAACTCCCAGTACTGGCAATTCTAATGGATCTCCAGGGCTTTGACAGCAGCAAAAAGTTTGTCAGAATTTCTTAGATTACCTCCAATATTTAAGAGTCTATAAATATGAGCCTTCTTATTTGTGCATGAATGTATCTTGGTTACACCTGACAATAAAATCTCCAGTTATGTACACTTCCGTTCAGAAGCCATCACAAAGCTCATCCATGTCAAAACACTTGGGGTTAGCAGTTAGTAAAGTAAAATAGCAAGATTTTTGTCACCTAACATTGATTTAGAACTCTTAGCCTTGCCTATAATCTATGCTTAAGGGTCGTAACTGGGGTTAAAAGAAAAAAATTACTTAAAGGATGTTTTAACGTGTTCACTGTTTCAGAACAAAACAGTACTGACAGTAACAACCTAAAAACATCAAAGTTCAGCCAAAACAGGCACAACATGGGTTTTGCTTCACAGCCTTACACCATATAATACAAATGTCATTCTACATGTGTGCTGTCATAAGACATTGACAACAAAGATTTTTGCCTCAAAAAGGATATCAAATTAGATTAATTTAATCAGCTTTATTTTATATTTTTCCACATACAAGCTTAGTAAGCGGGACTACAAAAAACATAATTCTGTCTAAATTGCATGTGTCATATGGAAGCAAAGGTTTCCTAACATGTTCTATAGTTAATTTTTTAATAGCAAAAATCATAGACGAATTGTTCTAGATATGGTTTCTGCTTTTAACTGACAGTTATAAAACACTGGGCCAGAAGAATGACCTTTCAAAAACTTCATTTTAATAAAACAATGTGATTTTTACTCTCTGTTACCACGAAGCAATTTTTCCCTAATAATGTTCTTAGAAGTATGAAAACTCTCAAAAAATGCAGACTACAACAATTTCAAATTTCCTGTGTACAAAAATAGGCTTAAATAAGACAGTGGTCTTCTGCATCTCACAATAAAATTTGTAATTGTCATAAATATTTTGAAAAACCCTATCAGAATCCAAGTTGTCAGCAGCTTAGATTGCAGACATTGACCTCAGCTAACTCATTAACTTGATCCAGAAATCTATTTGTTCCTTACTTTTGCTCCAATCACAACCAAAGTACCCTTCATAACTCTAGTCAGTGTTCAAAAATAACAAAATAAATAAAAACAAAAAAACACGTGGGAAAAAAAGATTTTCCTTTTTCCTTCAAACAAGTGGATTCATACCCTTATGAAAGTACTTATAAGGCATAGTACATACACTTTATAAATAAATGTAGTTACAGGGGTAACCCTCCAGCATCTGTATAATTCTCAGAAATTCTTATGACAGAACGATATTTATCAGTTTATTTATATGCCAATGCCTCCAAATACACCCACAGACATAAAAGGATAATACTTAACTGTAATCCAGAAAGAACTTTTTCAGGACTGAAGCATGGAACACCAACATCACCCTTTTTTTTTTTTTTCTAATTAAAAATGTGTGTACCTTTTTGGTATGTGCTCCAATTCCACTGATTTCAACAGGAAGTACATTGTCCTGACAAGGATGCTGTTGAATCCTTAGAAGACATTCAAACATATTTTTGTATTTTCAATATATAAACGACTCATTTCCATCTTGCCTTACAATATTATATTGAGCATGGTACTGTATCATATTATAAATAAGACCTAGTTATTATAAATACATATAAGAAATGAACATTCCTAAAATGTAATGAGGAAAACTGTGATCTGCATGCTGCAATTCATTAGGTTCTCAAATGAAAGGCAAAAAACACCACAGCTCAAAATTAACACCTCTGGTTTTAAATTCATTCTTTTAGGGCTCCTTATCTTTCAACTGGCAGTGGGAAATGAATATAAGACAGATGCTGTAAGTTCAGTTCATTACTACCAGCTCTGCATTATTTCCCAACCTTCCTGACATCACGAAGATTAATTGTTACTGAATTCCTTTACATATATGTGGATTTGGATAAAGGTTTTGTTTTCTCTGCCATATTTCAGAAATTTTATTATTTTTCTTTTTTCTCCCATTTCCTTGCATTCATGGCACATTTTGGAGATCCCTCATCTCAACATGCTCTCCTGTAGCACTGGAACAAAAATCATTAGCAGTCTTGATCAAACTCTGTCATGTCTCCAAAGCAGCAGAGGTATGTTTCACATTGGGAGAGGAGTGCTACACTTCCCAGAACAGACTTATATTAGCTCCAGAACAGTGGCCAAAACAAAGATGCCATCATAATCCAATAATGGCAATAATTTTCACCACAGATATGTGTAAGTAAGCAAGAGGAGATAAAAGCACTCAAGTTAAAGAAGCATGCAGTGGGAAAAACTCCACAAACTACAGCTGACCTCTTCATCACGCAGCTTATGTTCAGTACCATATGAAAGCTCAGGCGGATTATTAAACATTTCAGTACCAAAACTAAGATTAAAGGTTAATAATACAATCTCTTGGATAAGAATAAAATTACTGTATTCTGGGGGTTTTTATTTTTAAAATTTACTTTATTGCAGTAGAACAATGTCTGCCTTATACTTCAAGGCTGTGTAATTTGGTTCTTTATTTCATGTCACATAAGACTTTAGATACCTCTGAATTGCCTTAACTCACAAAGTCACACCTCTATACTTTGTAAAAGCAAAGAAAGAAAAAGTATGAGTATTTTTAAATAAAACAGGTATTTTAACTGGAGTCTTTCATCAGATACTTTCATGAGGTTTCATTTGAGGATACACGCTGGAGGAAACAATGATTTGAATATGTAAATAATAGAAGAGGATGCCCATTCACAGCAGGATAGCTATTTTGCTCTGCACCTTGCAAAATGTATATTAGTCAAAACTGGACAATAATGCCAACAACTACATTTATATAAAATCTTCTATAACAAGAAAATTATGTTTAGACAGCAACCATGAACCCCACTGATACACAATTAGTAGAATGCATGCAATTCCCATGGAATCTGGTTACTGAAGTCATGCCAGGTTAACTGAAATAGGTTTTGTTAAACTAACACGTTCTTTGTGCAGGAAGTCTTCTATAACAGGTTTTCAAATAGTTATTTCAACTTAAATTGTGTCTGTGAAGTTGTGCTGTTCTCATTTTATGAGAATTTAATATAGTCCTACTAAAGAGAACTCTTGCTTCAAACTCCTACACTTTCATTGCTGCAGGCAGACATGGAGAAGGTAGATAGGGCAGGAGTATTATTGGAGACAGGCAGCTTTTCCATTTACTTCCAAAGACAGTCACAAATATTTCTTGCTAACGTCTTATTAATCAAGCTTTTAGCGCTACTTATTCTGCACTGTCATGATAAACCATAAAGCAGACACTGCTAGGTCTCCATGTCCCACCATTCATTTTCTTTGTGGCAAACTGGAAGCTCTTGCATACAGGAATCATTCTTTCCCTCAGTGTTTATACAAGTGCAGTAGGATCCTCATTCACTGGTAACTTTCTAGATGCTACAAACATACATCAACTACTATATGCAGAATTACAAGAAAATACTGGTCTTGGTTGAAACCATGGCTCAAGGTCAGAATCTTACACGGGAGGTTATCGGAGTCAGCTCAAATGACCTAAATTTGACAGGCTATGCAAACTCCTGACCTTCCCAAGCTAGATCAACATGAACAGCTCTCAAAAGGAGCATAAGAGCTCTAGAGTGCGTTTTAGATTGTCTGCCTAAAACAGTGACCCAAGAAGGATACAGCTCACTGATCACTATTATCTGGAAGGGAGTCTAAATCCAAGGGAAACAAACAGGTTTATAACTTGGAAGTTGTCTGAAGGTAGCTTAGTTTGAAAAAATACATTTTGCTTTTCAGCTATCACATCTGAGAATATCTACCATGAGAATGCCTAAATGCAAGAGCTTTGTATATTATATTACATCCTTAAAGACTGCTAAAAATTTAACTAGCTGGAATCCAAAACATGTGACCCTAAATTGAGAAGCTGTTAAATAAAACATGTAGGAACACACTCAAAGCTTTCATTTAGACTTCTATTGTCGCCATTCTGTATTTGGAGCTTAAATGTCTCAAGAATTACCTCAGGTAACCCACCAAAAAAAAAAAATCTACGGGGGAAAAAAATTAGTGGTTCTAGGAGGAAACATAAAAATACATCCTCTTTTTAAACCAAATATGCTTGCAGTCTACATGAAATGTAGACATAAACAAGCAGTTTGAAGCACATTTTGTTACAGCCAACAGTTTACTTAATTAAGCTGGGGTTTTATTGTCATTTAGCATTGTTGCACTCTTAAGTGGACATCCAGAATGAACAGCCAGCTGTCAGAAAGTGACAGAGATGAATATTAATGCATGCTGGGAGAAAAAAGGTCCAAAAGCTTTGCTGTCCCGTTAAGTTCTTACATATAAAAACATATTTCCCCATTCTGAGGGCTGAAGATTTGTGAAATAATCCCTCCTTTTACTATTTCTTAACTAATATGTGGTAACCACCACAACTCTAGGCAACTGTAGGCAAGGGTGGTGAATATGGGGGGTTTTTCCCACGAATAGATCATTCAGTTAATTGATCCAGATACATGAACCCATACACGTAGGAGAAATCAAATCCTGATAGTCTGATAGAAGGAGTAACTGAAGACACATTTTTCCTGAACAGTCTGCATGCTCCGGGAGCAAGAACAAGACAAATAATTCCTTCTGAAGATTTTTCTAACTATTTCTGGCAACTTCTTCAATTCTGTATGATATTATCTTCTGCAATATCAATATTATGTTGGAGTCTTATTCAAACATTGCACATTTTTAGACAGGGCAATGCTGATTAGACTAATTTCTTCAATTAAATTTTCACTAGCCCAATATTAGTACATTATTTATAAGCTGTTTGCTGGTTTACAAGGTTTATCCATGAAACTAAATAAGTCTTTTCAGTGACATTTGTTTGAATTGAGACCAGGACACTATTTAATATTCAACCCAATAAAGGCTGCAGTAAAGGAAAGTAATAACACTGTTTGACTTTAAAAGTTGTTTTAACAATTGTGGAGCTATGAGCAAAAAGCAGTAATTGCAACATAAAAATCACGGGGTAAAAAGTGGGGTTACTTTCTTGTTGGAAGAATATAGCTTACAGAATAACAATGTTGGAGAAATATCGTTTTACGTGTATTTGTTTTCACCCTCTGTCAAACACAGATCTTCTAGTAAACAAAGCAAGTTAGAAGGTGGCCTTTTTGAATCCTTTATTAAAATTAGCATCCCATCAGTTTCTCCTAGAAATAAAAAGACCCAACACTAAAGATTCTAAAGAACTATAAAAATTATGTTATACATTTTTCTTATGAATTCTCCAATAGACCTAAATTTGAATTCTCCCATCAGTGTAAACCCATGTGTCATCCACATGATGATGGCCAAATCAAAGAGCAAAAAATTAACCTAAATTTTCTTATTTGCAACCTGACAATAAAATTATTTCTCTTTTCACTATAGCATACAATTTTGTCTAAGCAGCTGTTGTTATTTTATGCAAAGTAAATGTTCATTATTTTCGTAAGAGTATGAAAAGTATGCCATTGAAATTCTTCATGTTTCAATGTGAAACAATGCTCACATCTAAAAGACAGTATTTTTATCAGCACAAAGATTTTTTTCAGTAACAAGTTCTCAAGCACACCAGTATGAAAAACTAGGCATTTTTTTTGTTTGGTTGTAGGTTTTTTCTTTTAAGTACAAAATAATTATGTATTATTTATATATAGATATAACGTCTCTACTTACATTCTACTGAACCTAGTACAGGCTAGTCCTGACTGTCATACCTTTGGATCCAATTTCTCCATAATGCCAGACCTCCCCACTTCTATTCAAATTACAAGCTATAATTGAGAATTCATTATCTATTGAACGTTATCTGTAGGACCATTTACTTTTTAATGAAACCAAACCAAAACAACATAGCAGAAAATGCTCCCTAGCTTACCAACATACCTTCATTAAACCTCCTTTTTTAATTAAAAATATGATATTAAAGTCAGGTCTAATGTAAGATCTAAAGCCCCATGTAAATACTTTGTTAAAAAGTTATTAAAAACATTTGTTACTACCTCATTAACTTCTGTGCTTGTCAAATATGTCTATTAAAGAATGTTAAAATTTAATCTTATGTCTACCTATTAAAAAGCAGAAAGCAAAGAGAGAAATGAAAGAACAACACATTATTACTAAAAGCCTGAAGCAATCAAGGCAGTGATAGTGATAGCAAATTTTACCGTCTCAAGAACACTGAGGCATGTTTTACAAAAAGGAGAACGGGATACTTCTGGGGGCAGAAAGAGATGAGTAAACTAATACACTTCTAGAATTACTAGAAATATTATTACTTTAATAGTAAGCAAGGAATGTTTCTTACTATTTCTATTTTAGATATAACATGGAGCAAGATTGAGAAGTATTATTAAAGGGGATAAGCAAACCCAGAAATAAACTGAGACTAATGAGGAATCGCCACCAAACACCACCTTTGATATGGAAGAAAAAAATCTCAAAAATCATTCAAAGTAGGAGATATTAGAAGTGACACTACACTGCTCTACCACACTGGCACAAAAGAAAAGAGACATTAAAATAGAACAACACATTTCAGAACTAGAAAAACTTTGACACTAGGTTTCAAAATCAGAAAATTTGCTTTCCTGTAATTTCGGAAAAAAAGAAATCCTGTTTGTTGTTTTTATCATAAACCTGTTCCAAACAGATGTAAATCCTTTAGATTTAATTTCTTACATATAAGTCTGTCTCACATGAAATGCAATGGAATAGGAATGGTGTCACTGCATATGCTGCTGATAATATCAGTTATTATTTTTTTGCCTTACAATACCCTGATTTCAAGCGCACAAGTCATTAGGCACTGCAGCTTTCAGGCTAAAAATTTTTGCTTACAACTGTCATAAAACTTCAAAAGATTTCATATTTTTAGAAGTGTCTAGGAATACATACTTGGTTTATTACATCAAAGAACCAGTTCACTGACATCTCTGCATCTGGACACAACTAAACATTCATGAAAGAAGTGCAAGCTAGAAAGCTTATTTTCCTAATAATGGACACTATAATCTGGCATGGTTGATGGTTTTGAACAGAAACTATCACTATTCCCTGAAATTGTGCAATCCAGCTAAATAATGCACCCCTAGTGGCAGCACAGAATTCAGATAATATGACAAGGAAGTTGGACAGCATTCCAGCCCAAAGCAGAAATTGTATATTTCATCTCATAAAGGTAAACCTGAATATAAAGTCATAAACATCTTTTACCCATTCTGAATACAGATGCAGAGACATGTGCAAGCTATACTGGAGAAATTAATCAATTATTTGAGTTTTAGCTGACAATGTAATTTGTTAAACTAAAATTTCTTCCTCATGTAACCTGAGTGCTACCATCTATTGCAGTAATAACACAGTAAGCAAAGCAAGCCCTTTGTCTAAGTGAACTTCCCTCCTTCTTTCTCCTTTTTCATTCCCCCTCCCTTTCTTTCCTGCAAGAGATCATCAGGTGAATAGAAGATTGAAATAAACTATTTCTGCACAGAGCCAAGCGTATGCCAAAAATTTCTGTTGTTGTTAAAATCAGCAGATTGAAGATTAAATGGTCAAACATTTTAAATCCCAATGATTCACCCATTTGTAACAGGAAAATAATACTTACTTCTTTCCCTGCATGCAAAAATATCAGAATGACCTACTGCTACCATTTCTACAATTAAAGATATTTGGCAAAATACACTTGTTTCCTCCTACTCATAAACAAGCTAGAAAACCTCCAGGCCTAACTCCGTACTTTCCAATTTTATAAACCTTTCTCCATTTAATTTTAACATAAGAGGTGAGAATAAATTTTTTTTACTAACTGTGCACAATCTCAAACAGCTATAAAACACAAACAAGGTGGTGAGGATACTGCAGAAGTAAGAAAGAAAGGATGCAAATGGCTTTGCAGTGAGATGAGAATTTGTGCTACAGACAGTATTTCCCAGACCAAAGCCTTTTGTTAATCATTGAACTGTGCCCCTGAGCGCGGTGTTTTTCTTCCCCGGGACAGCGGCTGTGCATCAGCAGCAGGCCAAGGTCAGGGGACAGCCCTGCAGTCGCCAAGCAACGCCCGGCCTCGCCTGCACTGGGGAGCACCAGGGCAGGGTGGGCAGCGCGGCTGGGAACCCTCCCGGGCACCTCCCCTCAGCGCTGGGAATGACAGCCCTCTCGGGTCGGCTGAAGGGCCACGGACACAGCTGGGAACAGCTGTACTTCAGACACCGCAGACAGGACCAGTGCTCCTCCCGTACGGTGGAGCACCAAGGACCACAGCCAGGCTAAACTTTGAATAAAGGTGAGGCTCCCAAAAGCGATGGCAGCCGTTCAATACCGGTATTTAGCAACATTAGTGTCTTAGGCACTAGGAGACAGTCTGTGTGCCTTCTGCAAAACCCTCTTCAGAAAGAACTGTTCCACACTATTAAGTCTTCTCTATACATTCTCTATTATTAGATATTGCTATTTTAAGTTCTTCTCGGGGTCTTACAACAAAACTGTATAAACAGACTTCACACTGATAGCATTTAACTGCTTTGCATGTGCATTGGTTAATGCATGAATAATTCGAGCAATTAAGAGCCAGAGGTGTTGCGTAGTTTCCATCCTTTTAGAACTCAGGAAAGTCTAGTGAAATAAAGCAATGATTCGCAACTGGACTCATGCAGTCTGAAATCATTCAGTGTGTCTTCTGAAAAAAGAAAGCATGAAAAACATCCCTATGATCCTAGGGCTTAAAAGGTGTCACTTTTATACTTTTGGACTATCAATATTAAAATAATGCTTTTTCAAGCATATTTTAAGACTGCAAGAACAGTTTCTTTGTGGATGTCTATAGAACCAGAGTGTTTATAAGCAATTCTTCCAAATTATGGATTACAACTGAGCGAGTGTATTTCATTCTTAAAAAAAATCAACTAAGCATTCAACCATTCAGTTAAGACAGGACCAATAATTTCCCCAACGAAACTTAGACAAGAATATACAGTGTCCATTTCTGTGTCTAGTGATGAAGCATTTTGTCACTTTTTATCATCATATGGATCTATTTCCAACAACAAAACAATACTTTTACTTTCAGAATTATATCTACATGCAAAATGCAAAGACAGAAAAAACACCATGCTTTTTACAGGAATAAGATGGTCCTGAACTTCTAAGAAACAGCTGAATTATGGGTCAAGATAAACAGAACAATCCTTATCCTTCAGTGCTTTTCACTGTATTGCAACAATATTATCATCTAAATTATATATAATCTAAAAATATTTCTAATTTTAGAAGCCAGATGAACAGAAGTACTTGTAAATAATTAGTCACCTATATTCAGAATGAAAGATGATTTCTTTATGTTAATTCTAAAGAGATAAGGCCTTGATTTAGGACATACTTTAGCACAATCCCATAGACACTTAAAGTTACTGAAATGTGAGAGTAATATTGCTAGATAAACACCTAAAAGACTCTCAGAGCATCAGCCTCAAAACCGGTATCATTGAACACTTTTACTCATCTTACTAGCTGGCCTGAACTGACACAAAAGGGGAAGCAGGAGGTCCTGTTAAAGGACCTGATAGTGACTGGTATATAAATCAAAACACATCTAAACACATCAATTGCAAAACTAAAATTATCAAAACCACGATTTTAAGAATGTGCTGGATTGGATTTTTAACTTTTAGTTTTCATATGCCTTCATAAAGAAGAGATAACATCCAGTGTCTGATAACTATTGGAATATTTTTTTTATTAGTACAGCTATTACATCAAGTCCAAAACCTTTTGTTACAAATGCCAACCCATTATACAAATTTCTTTGTCTAAATAGTTACATATTATATATACATATTCTGGTTCCTAACTTTTGCATAATTTGTTTAAAAGTTATGAGACATTTCTCATTGTTAATTAATAAACAGATGCTAGGACAAACTTTGTGAATCTATATGACAGTTCCGTTTTCCAGAGGAACTATCTGATTGCTTCCTCAAACAATCCAGACACCTGAAGTTAAATTGCAGAGGAATGGAGATACGAGCAAGATCTACCTTTCCCACAGATGCTGTATCTGATGTACCAACCATGAAGCTGTTAGAGCCATCATGCACCAAGCCTGGCTTCTTTCAGATGCACACTTGATCTGTAAGGAGATTCTCCTGGAGAAGGCTCATTCTCTGCATCAGACCAAGTTACAGAAGTCAGTGTTGGCATGGGAGCCAGAGTGGCAAGCAGAAATAGCCATAAATATGGACTCTTACTTCCAAGAAGTTCCATTTATTATTTGCAAATAAATAATTATTTATACATATATTATTTGCAAAAGAAAACTTTCTTTACTTCAGCCAATTCCAGAAAAGGCAATTTGCTGATGATCAAATATTGACTTGCAATGTTTAGGCAAACAGCTGGGAGAAAGTTGGATATGCATCAACCTTTCTAAAGAGTTGACCTAGCAGCCAGGGAAAAATGAGCAGAAAAAGATTTCAGCATATGTAGGTTACTGCAATTAGTAAAGAGCATTCTGTAAAACTTCGTAAACCACAAAATTAGAACTGGCTCATTTTATTCATATAAAATAAGAGAATTTCATGTGGACAATTTGATGACTACATTCAGCTTTCAGTTGTTAGCAGATTTTTCAGGGTGGAAAATAAGCAGACTACAGATGGGGAAAACATTGGAGCTGGCTCAGCAGGGTTAATTCTGGCATGATGCTGCATTACCAGTCAGCTGCAGTGCCTCAGCACCACACTCCAGGGACTGGGGTAATTGTGCACGGAGCTGGCAGGGAGTCAGGAGCTTTGTTAGCTCCTGATCAGCATTAACCATTCTAAATAAAGCTCAGCTCTCTACGCAGACAAATGTAGGTGACTCCACATGATCCTCATCAGTACCCTGGAGCTTTCTTCCATGTGGAGTATGCCATTTCCCCAATAATAGATAATGGGAAGTGACTACTAGCAGAAGAAAGATTTTGTCCAAAGCTGTTCCACTCCAGTTTCAGCCCTTCTGTACAAAACTTCCCAAAAATGTACGAGGAAAGGAGGACGTTAGTAGATGAAAGCAGATCTTTGCATTGTCACAGGTGCACTAATAAAAACCTACAATAAAGTGAAAAATACAATTTGCATTTGGTGTGCTTATTACTACAGAGTGAAAATGTTTCATCATAATGCGATGAGTTTTAACCATTACTGAGAATTCCATAAGGTTATAGTCCACACAAGGGAACACTTTCAGGGACTCAGAACCACTCTACAGAAATTAAGACAAACTAAATAAACAATTTGCTAGAATAAGATCCTGTGACAAGGTACACTGGCAAAAGTAAAAATAAAAGGGGCACCAAATGAACCGGTAAATACAAAGCAAGACCAAATTAAGACCTTGGCACAACTAAACAGAATCAAAATCAACCAGATTGCTGGACAATTTAATAAAAAACTTCTAGAATAAATCTGATAAGGATAACAAGGAAAGTAAATTAGTATCAGCAGATAAAAAACTACAGTATCTATTAGCTCTGAAGACCTCTATAAGCTCTAAAAGGTCACCATATCATTAAATTGCACAAGAAAGTTTGCAATATTTGGAATGAAAAATACAGAATCCATTTTGTGGTCTGAAGGTGTATATTTTTCTTATAAGATCAAAATATCTCCAAAGTGACATGTGAGCATATCTTTTTCTAACATTATACAGATACAGAAACTTTTGACGTTGAAGAAAATTGTGAGAAAATTTCTAGGGGCAGTTTATAAGCCAAGCCTTGCAATATCAAGTTTCCAAACCTTTAGATAAAAAAAAAAAAAAAAAGACAATGTTAACAGATCAGGCAAGATACAAGGAAGAACAAGTAGGGTGAGGACAAGATTTTTTTTTTACATCCATTAATTATTTGTAGCCAGAACTACTTCATCTGAATAGACCAATAATGTGGTCTTGCAGATATTGATCACTATAACAGTCTATTGATCTAAGCCATGATCAGCTGAGTGCAATGGAAACAGTCTTTAATTAGGAATTTACATATGCTTGCAAAACAGATTCTTGTTTCTTTCTTTCTTCATTCACCTCATCTTGAATCATATCAAATCTTTTACCTTCACACAGAATCCAACATAAACTCACCCTATAGCGATACACAATGAAAACATTAAAAAACATTTTAAAAAGCATAAAATCCAAGGGCACCTAGAACAAACTGTGCTTACCACATCTATACAGCACAGCAAATGATTCAAGGTTTCAGAGCATGACCTCTGACCTGCACTGCTCAAATCAAACCATTTCAGAGTACCCGGAGAAATGAGCTTCTTGAAGACTGTCAGCAGCACCACAATCCACTGTGAAAAAATTAAACCACATTTGCCACATCATTGGGTGTATTTGCATATATATATTAATGATGGGAGTCCAATTCAATTGTTAAGCTCAAATGCACCATTGTAGATAATTATTTTAAATGTTGCTAGAAAGACGTTATTGTTACATGGCTACAACAATAGATTATTCTAAATCTATTCCAAAACCCATACAAAAATGGAATCTCAGATTTTACTTACACTATCAATCTGCACTGAGTTATCACACGTATAGAAAAATAAGAAAGTTGCTATATGGTCTAGTTAGTTGAAACAAAACAAGAAGATGAATTGGAACACTAGTAAGAGTTCTTTTGTCATCTGATTTTCCACAAAGCATTTTTAATTTTATAGTAAAATATTGAAAACATATTTGTTCAGAATGATGGCTCTGTGCTTCATAGGATTTTCAAGTACAGTTCCCATTCTCAGCTAACTTGGTGATAGGAGTCATCTACTTGCTCCAGGAACACCTTTCCAAAATAAACAGAAACAGTAAAACAATTATCAAACTGTAATTACAACTGGAAAAACTCATTGAAGGACTTAGTCCCTAAGAAACTTAAGCTTATCAATAAAACCAAAAATTATCATCAGTGAAGAATTATAAAGACTGACTCCCAACATATTTCACAGAAAGGAATTTTAGAGAAACTTCTTTTCTAGAAGAATCCTCTCATTCGATCTGGAATAAGAAGAAATGCAATCCAATCACACTTCCAAGCTGATGTAGATGACTATGTAGTATGACCTCAGTATGACCTTCACAAAAAGGAATGTGACCTCTACATTAGTTATTGGCCAAAGTGGACACAAGATCTAAAAAAGCTAAATACCTAAATACATTCTGAAATAACAGTATTACTTAACAGTCATAAGTGAAAGTCACCAGTGCAAGTCACCAGTGAAAGCTGGGGTTGAGAAGATAGTCAAAAACAGGGAAATCTACTAAATTTGTCAAGCATTGAGCAAATTTTACTAAATTTTTCAGAACTAAAAATGTAGACAGTATTTCTAGCTGGTAAGTCACTGCTAAGTTTACTGCTGCTAAGGAAAAATATTTTACCTATGATAAGTCCATAATTTGTGTAATAGGAGTAAGTGAAAACTAACTGGATCACTCCAGTTAGTTCTCTAGCATTCACTACCGAAATGCAAATCAGACTTGTTACCACAAAAAACCAAACCAAACCAAAACAAACAAACAAACAAAAAAACGAAAACAAAAACAAACAAAAAAAAAAAAAAACAAGGAAAGGAAAGGAGAATATACATTATTATCATATTTGGAAAGTCATCAGCAATGAAAACTGACTTTTTTCTCTAAATTATTTGCTTGTTCTATATCCCAATTCATACCTTGATGCCAAAAATTAGTTCTTAATATTTCTATTCATGTGAAAATCCATGGCAGATGTCTAACTATGTCTGCGGCTGCATTAAAGAACAATGCTAGGCTAAGAGGAAGCAAAATTCAAAAATCCATACAGATGGCTAAAAATAATTTGGGTTGCTGTATGCACATGAACAATGGTATATAACATTATAATAGGACCAGAGAAATTCATAATCCTTTCATACCTGTGAGAGTGCTAAGGACACCTGCAACACTATGCAGCATCATTAATGCATTTATTCAAACTTGGAATACAGTCAGGTGCCAAAGGAAAGCCCAACAATCAAATTCTCTGATATATTATGTGAATTCACCTAGCTGAGGCATAGAAAATTCAAACCAACTATCCTTTTACTTATACGTAAAGAACTGTCAGTTCTGAAATTAAAATCCCACAATGCCATTGAAATGCAAGTCAAGCAAGAAAAGAAGCTATCAGACTTTTTCACCATCTAAATCCTCTTTGTCTAAGAAGAAAATAAAAACTATTTTTGGACGCTAACTTTATTTATGCAACTCACAGTTAAAAGACAACAACAGAAGCTACAGAAATTACATTCCTGCAACTACAGTGAACAGATGCCTAAGCATCAAAGAAACTGGGAATTGAACAGATGTTATTCTGATAAAGATAGAGGAAAACCAGGAAAACAGACCTAGAAAATATTTCAAATAGATTTGCTTCTAATGGCCGATTGAAGTATGTATTTACTCATCTAGCTAGTATCCTCAAAAGTATTCCAAACCCTGTGAAGGTCAAAGGCAAGGGCAGCTTTGTGCTTTAGGAGAAGCACTGCTGTGGATGTGGATGTCAGACCAGGGCCCCAGTCCAGTTCTCCCTTTCCAAACCAGCCAATACAGCAATGCAAACTTCCCTTGCTCAGAGCATATTTTGTACATGAAATCAAAGCTTCTAAACCATCAAACTCCACAGTACAGACACAAGTGCTTTGTGATTAATCCTGAATGTATTGATTTCTTCATTCTATTATGAACATCTATGGCAAATATTTCAGCTTATCTGTTCTACAAACTTAAAAGTCATTCATACAGTTTAACTTTAGTCCTTTCTTCTCTCTAACGCTGCCTCTGTTTCATGTCTTAACTAAAGAAATGCAAACACACAACATCGTATTCCATACTCCTCTTCATCCCACTTACTCCATGAAGTTTAAGGGATTATGAATGACTTATTATTCTACTCATCCATAATTGCAGTAGAATGACTGCAAATTAGTTTCTGCACTGAAACATCCCTACGTCAACTTTAGTTCCCTCTGGGTTTGACATGATTGTCTTTAGAAAGAAATCAAATTCTTCTAAAATGAGGGATGCAAGTTTCATCAGCTTAGCCTGATCAGCAATCAACCTAACACCTTTACAATTCCCTTGAAAAACAGAAAATCTCATCTCTGTTATTTTAAAAAGACAGAGAAGAATAAACTGTGCAGATCAACAACTGGTACTCAACAGTTTTACAGTTATCCCCAAAATTAGATTAGATAATGTCAAGGTTAACATCTAAATCAATACACCGTTAAATACCCAGGAACTTTTCTCTCTAGACACCACAAGTGGTAGAAACTTCTAGCTGAACATAGGGGTTATCAGAAAATGACAGTTCATTGATTAAAGTGAGTTTTGTGCTGGCAACTCTGATCAGAGGAGGCCAAATCACAGATGTGTTTCTGGCATACGCTTTCTCTCCCTACTGCAGCACTAACACCCTGCTCCAAGATCAGAGAACGCTGCCCCTTGAAGCCCTCAACTGCAGCCCCACTCTCAGAGAAGAAAATTTCAAAGCCATAAGACTGCCAGGGTAACTTGAAATTCTCAAGACTTCACAGAACTGCCCTGGTTACTGCCAAGAAGTATGGAAGAGCCTCTGCCAGGTAGCAGCTCTCCAAGCTCAATAGCTGCTGGCAGAAAATGTTCCACCTCCAAGAGGGGTGAACTTCCACACCATAGACAAGGAGCTTAGAAAATCTGAGAATACAGAATAGAACTGAATGCAAATCTATCTTGGAAAAGAAAAACGTGCTCAAAACTAGAAATCTGAAGTTGGAAAATGCTGCAGTACTGATTACAAAGTGAAAAGCACGTACATCATGCAAAAATAACTAAGATCCTACACTTGTGTTTGCTGTATGTCACATACTAAGGTTTGTTAGCACAGCTGTCATTCCAGGATATCCTTCAATTGATTAGTATAATGATTTACATTATGTCTCATGTAAACATAAAATATGGTTAAATCACTCACCAATTGTTACATGAACAGAAAAGCCTCCACGTTCCTAAATCAAACACAGTGAAGTTTGGGGCCATATCTGGCTTGCTATGTGCTACTAGCATCAGAGAGCAAACTGTGACTGATAGAACTATCATGCTGTTTTTAAGCAGGCCTTTGTGAAAAGGCAGAATCACTGTAACTATTGATCCATCCTTTCTCACTCACCTGCAGAAAGACCTGAAATTTGGTGATTGCAGGGGAAGATGTTTAACTGGGGAGAAAGGTGTTTTGTAATCAAGTGGCACAGCTGACCTTGCTCCTGCATTCTTTCACGTTAGAGAATTTCTTTGGTACATTCCAAGAAACCAAAGCTCAAATGGTTACTGAATACCTATTTCTAACTTACATTTATTATTTGCATAGACAAAGAAATGACTGTGAGTTTACATCAGCTTTAAGTGGTATCATAGTCAAGTCCCAAGCAGCCTTTTAAAGTTGTTCCACATTTTTAAAATCCTCTGTAAAAGCCAGGTCCTCACACACCCTCTGAA
Source organism: Orthonyx spaldingii (assembly GCA_013397795.1). Lineage (NCBI taxonomy): Eukaryota > Metazoa > Chordata > Aves > Passeriformes > Orthonychidae > Orthonyx > Orthonyx spaldingii. The sequence continues at coordinate 5,251,130 of VZTJ01000294.1, forward strand.
AGATTATCAAGAATTTCTGTAACATCAACTCAGTACCTTTCCATTACTTTTAAAAGGCAATAGTTAGACAAATTTTAACATTAGAGTCTATTACTGTTATGTAAATTAAGTCAATTTGTCCTTTCTTCAATTAAACATGTTAATTTCCCAGGGCACTCAACACCATTTTCTTCAGTTGTCACATATGCCATCATCACATAGTACACTGTAGCCTTAAAAAGAATTAATCAAGTATCTGATCTTACAGACCCTACCTATGCCAATAAACCTCATGTAACCCAACTCCCTGAAATTCAAAGACATTCTCATTTGAGAACGTTTCTCAGATCCCCACATACAAGAACACAACCTTGGTGTTCCATAGTCACAATAAATGTCAGAAAACTCTCTTGCCACCAGACAACAGAATTAGAAATCTCAATACAAAAGGCATTTAGCTCATAAACTATTATTAGACTTTTACACAGCCTTCTTCCATTTAATGTTCAGTTTGCCTGAAAACTGCTAAATTTGCCTGAAAATTAGATTACAATAGAAGTACAAGTATATAGTCAATCACAAGTTATTAACAGACTGCTAGGCATGTATGAAACCTAAAAAATTTGTTTTGGTTAGCCATTCCAAAAATTCGTTCACTAATTTGATTTTGATAAAGGTATTTAACAATTTGCATAATTTCCCAGCAGAAGAAACCACACATCACCTTTAAAGCCAAGATATAAATAAAATTTGCAAGAATTTTTACAAATTTGCTGAATTGAAAGCACAAATCATTAAGGCTGAATAAGAAATGTAACAATTGTCATGTGGTTCTTGGTGATAGCTACTGTCCTTATGGACAAACACAACTAATATATACTTCAAAGGGAGATCACAGCAACGTACCAAATCTGGAAAATTACAAAAAATGGTCCATTTATTTTCCTTAGCCACATGATTTGATTAATGGCTGATGCCAAGAAGAATTTAACTCTCGTTGATGTTGGTTTTTTAAAAGTTTGTCCTTGTCATGAGATTACCTTCAGACTCTTCTTGTTTGAACAAGTAGTCCATCCCAGATTATTAAAATCTTTCCATATCTACTAATCTTTCTCGGGATGATACCTATTTCTGCCTTCTCTATCTTGTAAATAAAGTTACCTCAACTTGATTTCAGGGAACTAAGTACTATTTGTTCATAGAGGGGAAGAACATTCTAGGACAGTTTCTGCTCTCTTGTGACATTATCTGCACATCTTTAAATTGCATGTTGAACACTCAGGCTCAGTGAAGATTATACCACATACACCCACCAAAACATATGGGTCTTCATCCCAAAGAATCAGAGTTTATTCAGAATAGCCATGGTTGACTGAAGTTATTCCTTCTCTTGTACACTTGTCAACAACAAGCTTCAACTTTATTAGATGCAGCACAAAGGACCAGATAAGGGCTACCTAGGCTGAAAGAGAGGCTTGTTGGAAAGAAAAGGAACCATATCTTGTTACCTTTTTTACAGCTATTGTTCCTACAGCTACCCAAAAGTCTTCTCAAACTGACAATACAGTTTCTGTTGTAACTAATATGAGGTACAGCAAAGTTCTCAAAATCATTAACATTCAGTGACCTTATCTTAGTAAAACAACCCTACTTTCACAGTCAATTTGAATTCTGTTCATACCTTATTCAAGAGCACCTTGTTCGCAAACACCTTTGCTACAGAAGTCTTTGAAATACTGATCATTGATATATTGTCCTGTTTCCAGTGGGAAAGAACATTATGAAACTAAATTAATCTGTAAACTGCTAGACTGAATATTTGCCAGATATAAAAATAGTCTAAGTGGTTGATGTTTTTCTTTAATAAGAAGGCTTTTTTCATTACAATTTAAATATATCGTTATAGGATTACTGATGTGTAATTCAGAATCTGGCATTTCAATACTATGCTTCCTTATAAAGTGCCTCTCACTCAGCATTCGTAGAGCCTTCATATGTATTCACAAATTAACCTTTTGAACACCCAGAATTAACTGAATTTATAGAGAAGAAATGTAAGTCAGAAGGTTCTATGAGTTTTTGCCCAGTGTGACTCAGCAAGGCAGTGAGAATTGTGAGCACCAAATCCTGATATTCCTATTCCTAGTCACTATGTATCACTTCCAGACAGTTCCATAAAATTTACAGCTACTTGTTCAGGTTTACACCAGAATACACACTTTAAAATACATTATAATTGTCACAGCCTGTATTATTGTAAAGCAAACCAAGGTGAACTTGGAAAATAATATAGGGCAGTGATATATATTGCTGAACTCCAACAGGCTCCATATGCAGCACACAAATCAGCTTTTGAGTGCATGAGTGCTTCTGTGTAAGAGATTAGACTCAGCCAATGGAAAAATTAAAAAGTTTTCTTACCAAGGAAACATTACTTTCTCAATGTTTATTTTGATGTGCCTTTCCCTTATTACAAAATTGTTGGAAAATTACAACTGAATCACAGTTTTAGATCTTTTTTCTAATAATACAGTTACAATTTATGTTTTGTGAATTCATATTGACAAATAACAAGTTTCACTCCAGAAGACATTTATTTTGGAGTTTACTTTATTCCAGTAACATATAAATTGGAAAAACTATACAGAAACAAAAAGTTGACTAAAACTACTTTTTTCCCTAAAAACCAACTCAAGATTTTTAATAAACAATGCTCTACAGTGTCAAATGCACATAATACACTGCTTCTACCTTCAGATTTTGACTCAAATAACACTAAGAATTATGCAATTAGCCCTACTTTTCCAAAAAAATGTGCTTTCAACTGATGCAGGTGCACTGGAAATTTAGATCCTTTCATTTGGGGATCACCAGACCACTAGGAAGGTTGCTGATCTCAGCTTACCACATCAACCAAAAGTGTATATATAAAAAAAATTTTAATATTATTGAAGCCTTCCCTCTAATGCAATTGTAAAGAGAACTGGCAACCTCACAGCATATATAAAAATAGGATTTAGCACTGTACAAAAACTTTACTTAGATTAACCAACAAACAACAGGAATATAATTAACTGAATTTATTCAGTTCATAAAGGACATTGCAAAAAGAAAAATATTCAATATATGCACACAGAGGAAAGAGTGGAATAACTCTTTTTAAAAGTGAAAAAATACAACAGGGGAATGCAATTAATTTGAAAAATAGAAAATGAAAACTGGCAAAATTATTTTTTCCATGCAACTAAACTGTGGGATTAATTGGAACACAAATGTAACATGGAATATAACAGGGGTTTGATATTTAACAAGAACAGAGTGATCTGTGAGAGCACCAAAAGCAACTGCAAAGCCAAAAACCAACCAACCTGTTTGTGGTCAAGTGGACACTATCTTCAGCACATCCATACCTGCCTACTAAAACAGAATTTTAATTCATCATCTTCTAAGATTTCTAGACTCATGACCCCATGATCAAGCAAGATCCTGCTAAATGCCACTTCTGAACTTACTGATCTCAAACAAGAGCTCCTTATAAGGGTTACATGCACAAGATTCTGAGAGCACTCAAAAGGAGGGGAGCAATCCTACCTCCTGTAACACTGAATCAAGTCATACAATTCCACTTATATTGGGAACCTGCCCCACTAAAGATGATTTCCAGAGCAACATAATATACACATTGACAACATCAAGTTAGATTATTTCAAAGGAAAGTAATGATGGTTTTTAAGCAGATATCATTACAAAGTGATTCTCTTAGATCAAAAAACATAAATTGAAATAAAATATAACATATGAAAAGCTGAAGCATCTTAGCACAGCATATCTTCTACTATTATTCCATTACTTTACACCTGATCCAGCTCTGTGCAATCTTTAACCGCAAAAAATTAATGAAAAACCTGTGAAACATTCATTTATATGATGGAATTTTTCAGAACCAAAAAGTTTGCACTATGGGTAATGACCTGACTAGCCTTAAAAAGAACTATTTTTAACAAGTTTTAAAAGAGCATTTTGAAACACTGGAAAAGATGATCCAAAGATTCACAGAAGTCAGTGTGTAGATGATACCCAAATAACCTCTTATATAACTGAGACAGTTTGGGTTATTACTTTATTCCAGTTTTATTCTACAGATACTTACAATAAATTTGTTTAGATCCCATAGCAAAAATCACAGCACAATTCTTTATTGACTGCTTAGGAAACTGCTGAATAGTCTCTTACATATTTTCACATGATATGCTTCAAGGCAAGATGCTAATTTGAAAAGTTTAAATTTCTGACTGGAAATACATTTCTACTACACTTAGAGAAACCAGATGCTATAATAGCTAAAATAAATTGGGTGGAGAAACTAGTTTTCACATTCATTTATTCTGTGCTCTTTGAAAATACACATTGTCACACTGCAGAACTTCATCAGCTCCACTTCAACCCTGGAGATCAGAGTTTATGAGATACCTGAACAACACTGCACTTGCAGACCACAAGAACTCACAGAAAACACACAACTGTAAATTGGAAAAAATCTCAACAATGACTGTGAAATGTGAATATAGTCATTTGTGACTAAACAAGATGTAAACTAAGTGTTCTGAAATTCACACCAAATATTTTTCATATATCTAACAGCAATATTGCCATCTCAGGAGTCCTGCTTACACAGCACAAAGTTTGTCAGTATCCAGGTACAGTCTAGACTTGATGTAAAACAGACATATATAACAACTGGGAAATAATTCAAATGTCCAGCAAAGGGGAGACAGGAACAGAACAACAGTAATAGGCAAATGCAAAATCTAATGAGGAAAACAAAGTGTAGGGTGTGTATATACAGAACGGTTTAGGCTGGAAGGAACCTGAGGGAGTTCTCTGCTCCAACCCCTGCTCAGGCCAAGGTGCTTGCGGTTTTGGCCACTCAAGCCCTGAATCTCCAAGGATGAAAGTTCTACAACTGTTCTAAATGCCTATTCCATTGTTTGACCACCATGGTGACAATTTTTTTTTTCCTTAGATTTAACTGGGACTTCCCCTACTATAATATGTGTGTCCCCCTTTCATAGACCACACAGTCATAGACAATGTTCTCTGTGACCACCCATTAGGTGGCTGAGAAGGGCACTTGGATCCCCCCTTAGTCACCTCCAAGAAAACCAAACCGAGCTCTCACAGCTTCTTCTCATGCATAGTATATTCATCAGTGCAAATATTTAAATTCTGCATCTTGAAAGTACTGCAAGAGTGAGCAGATCTAGTCAGCAGGAAACAACACGGTATCTCAGGCTAAACATCCAAATAAAAGAAGAAAATTAGAGGGCATCTGCTAACTCTACATGTTATTGTTATTAAAGGTAAAACAGCAAACAGAGTGGTCACATCGCAAAATAGTTGAATCACAATAACCACATAATTTAAGTATATAACCTTCATTAATGAGTACAGAATGGGAAAAATAGCATTTTAAATGTACTAGAGAATTCATTATGAATTTAAAGACTAGAGACCTTTCAGAAGGGATGTCAGCACTTAACAGAAAACAGGATCATGTGAGGAATTAATCAGGATACTGACACTAAGGTGATTTAGCAGTCAGATTAAAGGATGTCCTTTTACACAGCACTGTCCAGTGCAACCTGAAATAACCTGGCCAGTGAAATTCATACAGATCACACTGAAGTATTAGATCAGTGAGTCAAGAAACAACAATCCTTCTTCCTACAGCACTTTGCTAACTCTGGATTTCTGCATTCAGCATTAAACACTACACTACTGGAAATCTATTGAGATCAGAAATAAATTTAAAGAAAAAAGAAACAAAAACCCAACACGAGATACAAAAGCAGGGGCCAAAGGACAAAAAAACACCTGAAATCACTGCAGTAAAGTCTACAAACATTCAAATACTATGATCAAAGACAAGAATAAATTCATCTGGCATTCAAAGGTACAAAACAAGAGGGAGGGAATGAAGAACAATCAGGCAGAAATTCAGGTGGGGAAATAAAAAATAACTTTAAAAATTATGAAAATAATTATAAGAACAAAATTTAAAATATAATCTACTGTCCAGCTTTTACAGTATCAGTTCCTTTCTTGACTTTTTAAAACTTTTTTACTTCTTTCTAGAATGCCATTTTAAATGAGGTGTCCACAATTCCGTCTAAAAAATATTTTCTCTTGTTGGTATGGAAATACAACCGTTAGAGGAAACACAACAAATCCTTTCCAAGACCAAAGAGACCTCTTTGCTCCTAAAAGAATAACTCGAACACTAACTCAAAAATGCATTGCACCAGTGGCTACCACGTCACGTTCAGAAGTGGAACACTCAGTCATCACTAATCAGACTGGATAGAAGAGAACTGCTGCAAAGTCAGAATGCTGCTTCACTGTGCTTGGACACTACTTGTTTTCTAGTTTTGATTACTGACACAATCTATAAAATAACTAAAAATATATTAAAAAGCAGCAAAGTAAAAGAACGAGAGAAAATTATCAACCAAAAGAGAGAAGAAAAATTAAATTAAAAAACCAAACAAGACAAGCAACTAAAACAAAGCATGTATGACAGCATTTTGAAATACATTAATAATTTAATATTTCTTCATGTGATAGCCTTTTAATGAAATTAGCACTAGCATGGGATCAAATAAACATCATTCAATTCCATGCAATTAGCTAAGTTCCAATTCTGTATTTTTAAGCAAATTACCAAGTTATCATGAAGTTTTTTCATTTCCCAACTAGTTATGTTGTACCTTATGTCTCCAAAATTATTTCATGAGGCACTAACACAAAATAATTTTTACATACAACTTTCCTGGTAAAGAAAAACTATTTTATTCGATTCTACCCATCATTACAAATAACAGAGTAGTCATTACCTTAGTCATTAAAGACTGCTTTTAAAAGTAAAACACAAAAATTCAGGGATTATAAAGTTAATGGAACTTTAGTATCTGTTCATCTCAGTTTATTTCATCAAATTCTCTCAGTGTAAACCTGAGAAATGGCCAATTTCAAATTCCCACAGAAAAAAAGGCAGTTGAATTCACTATAATTTTTGCACAATTTTCTTGGGAATACATGTGATTTCTTTGCTCAGACCAAAGTTTAAGATACTTCAACACAGTAATTCTATGTCTCCTTTATAGACTAGAAGAATTGTAAAGAGAAGTGGGAAAAAATTCACAACCATGAAAAGAAATGCAGGAAATCAGAGCAATGTCTCACAATGGGGGACCAGATAATCCATAACAAAACAAGCCTGAAGTCTGCAAAGCAAAGTATATTCATACCATAAATAATGTGAGATATTTACAAATGCATAATTCATGGGATGGATGTACTAGAAAGATCTGTAATTTCTGTTGTTAAATAAATAATAAGTTACTAAAGCAATTATAACATGAAGTAATGGAATTGGCTTGTCTAAGTAAAGTACATCACTCGATGATAGGAAAACTCTGGACTTTCAGAAGCCTCTCATGTGTACGTGATGTCAGTTTTATTCTTTTCCCATGCCAGCACCAGCATCCACAGATGCATCAAAACCAGTTACGGTAAAATCTTCAGGGGTAAAATTGATGTGCAATCTCCAAGTTTGACTCTCAGCAATCTTTATGCATTATCAACTTCACTATGCCCAGCTGACTCACAGGCACATTGAGAACATTTTGTCTTCATTCTAAAATCTTGACACATCTGAGCAGAATCACTGAAATGTTGCCTTCACTACAAGAAGCGACATGAAAGTAATTCTATCTTTTTAGGGAAGCGGGAGTTCCCAAAGAACTCCAGCTCCACCATAAATTCCAAAATCCCAAGCTTACTTTCCATGACCTGAGTATTTAAAGACAATAATTCCTATTCTTTCTTCCCCTCTTGGCATTTCCCTCTCTTAAGTCCAACTGTCCAGTAATAACTTCAGCATTAAGACAAAAACCCCTATATCTAGATATATTCCAGTGATACGCTGATTTAGCCAATAGTTTTCTCATAACCTGTAATGACACATGAAAAAAACAATTTATAGTTATTTTTAAATCATTACGGTTATTTATTGTCACTGCATTAGAAAACATGACTTTTCTTTGCAGATGTTTAAGCCATTAGGCATTTGTTAAGCTCTGAGGTAGCTGAATGACAGAGCAACACAAGAAGTAATGCATTTGTACAACATTTATTTATCCCCTATTTTGATAATGAGCAAAACCTCAAAGATGTGTGTACCATGTTTGTATTAAACCTTTAAAAAACACTGCCTGGTCTCCAGTTAAAGTCACATTTCAAAACCACGTTAACTTTTCAGAACTACCTGGTATTCACACTTTAACTGCTGACATGATAGCTAGAAGTGGCACTCATTTCTTTATTAGTATTCCTTGCAAGGATCTTTACTCAGTATTTTATAAAAAGAAACAAAATGTACAACACTATAAGCCTCCTCTTATTACTTAATAAAATGCATAACTGCTATGAAGACATTGCCTATGTCTTTTACTAGAAAAACAATTAAACCCAGATCCCCAGGCACAACACTTCACAGGAGGTCTGATGGCAGCAAGTGTTACATTTTACTAGGTCTTCAAAAGGGTCATTAATCTTTCAGTCATGGATCTCAGACACTTAAGTCTAACAGCAACGTGCAGAAGCAAACACACAGCGGCTCTTTTTCTCTTTGTAGAGATAGAAACATAGTAAACTCTTAAGACAAGATCTAAAATTAGCCAAAGAGAAATCTATTTAATCCACTTTCATCTCTCCGATTTTACAGAATCTCATTAGTGTAAATATTTTCACTTTCATTGTTACATTGAACCAGCTGAGGCATTTCAAGGCAAGCAGAGAACTCAGTGCATAGCGCTCCTACTTTACAATGACTCTTATACTCAACTACACATTAAGTCTTCAGTAAACGTATTATCCCTTTCATCTATTCAGCAGTACAGTTCAGATACTACATGACAAAGGAACGAGAAAATAAAGCCTAAAAAGCACACTGAAATTACTTGAAGTCATTTGCTTCTATGTCAAATGCACTTACAAGCAAGAGCACTGACAAAGCAATAGTCGTCAATCCACAGAACCTTTTGGCTCCACTGTCCACTGTCACAGAAAGTACCCCAGCATATACACATGCGGGAAACAAACCTCTGTGTACCTGCACCTACTTTCCTTATCTGGATATAGAGAAAATTGGTGTTTGTGAATTTCTTAATATGATAACAAAGACTGCCATCCTTAATGCTAGAGACAAAAAAAAATAAAATAAAATCACTATTTCACATTACACTTATTAAATTCAAAGATGTTATTACATTAGGTCCCAATATGACCAAGCACATTAGAAAGCTATTGCTTATTCCCTCTCCGTATTTTAGATCATTATCCCTACTCTGAGCATTCCGATCTTTCAGAATTCAAAATCAATCCAAAAGGCACCCGAAATGTGGGAGCGAGCACTCCTAGCCTATGAAAATGACCACTGGAGACACGATTTAAGGATTAACATTCAATGCAATAGAGCATCCGCTTCCAAGGACCATCCTCTTCACCTTCCAGTAAGTCAGTGCTAAATAACCTGCGAGGTCTGGGCGGCGGGGAGGGCTGAAGTACTGACATGAACCTAGGAGGCACTGGCTGAGCTCAGTCCCATCCTCTTTCACCCCGACCGAGCCCCTCGCACCCCGCCGCTACGTCTGCGCTCGGGGTCGCGGCTCCGGGCTCGGGAGCCAGCCCGCGCCACGGCTCGCAGCCCGCACGGCCGGCAGCCCCTCGAGCAGCCCGGGAAGCGCCGGGGCCACCGCAGCCCCCGGTGTCCGCGGCGGCCGGGAACGGAGCCGCGAGGGGCGGGGGTGCGCGACACTGCCCGCCGGGGACCGGGACCGGCCGGGGCGGCAGGGCCGGTGCAGGGCAGCGGGAAGGGCAGGATGTGGAGCGGAGTGGGGCAGGGCGGGCAGAGCAGTTCGCGGTCGGGGCAGGGGCGAGGCGGGAGCACAGGGGAACATTCGGTCTGTCCCCGCACAGCGCGGGGACACCCAAGGGCAGGGACAGGCACAAGGACGCGCGGCGGGCGGGCGGCGCTGAGACGCGTCCCTTACCTCGCAGGAGTCGCCGGTGACCCCCGGGGGGCAGATGCAGCTGTAGCCGGCCGGAGGCTGGGGCAGGATGATCTGCGGGCGGCGGGGCGGCGGCAGCGGCGAGCAGGTGCCGTTGTTGCGGCAGGGCTGGCTGAGGCAGGGGTCCCGGCCGGGGGGCGCGGCGCTGGCCGGCGCGGGAAGGCAGGCGCGGCGCTGGGCCAGGGCGAGCAGCAGCAGCAGCAGGAGCGGGGCGGCTCGGGGCATGGCGGCGGGGCGTGCGGGTGCGGGCGCCGCTCCGCTGCTGGCGCCGGCAGGGAGGGAAGGAAGGAGGGATGGAGGAATGGAGGCAGCGGCCGCCCTGCTGCTCCCGGCCCGCGTTCCCCGGGCAACGGGCGGGCGGGGCC
>VZTJ01000294.1:5262975-5273667 GCA_013397795.1 Orthonyx spaldingii
CCCCTTGCAGCGCGTTCGGTGCCGCTCCGGCTCCCTCTGCTGCCTCCGCGCCTGCTGCGGCCCGGCCACTGCAGTGACCGCTTTGCTCGATCCGACTCCATTTACATTTGACAGGATTTTTTCTTGTCCACAGCGGCTGCAACTTGTCTCCTTGTTATCTTCCAAGTGCTCTGAAATAACTCGTCTATATCCCAGGTTCCTCTGGGATTTGCTGTTAAAGCAGCAGGCCTGTAATTCTCTCTGTCCTCCTTCTCAATAAAGGTTTGTCCTTTTCCAGTCTTCTAGGACTTCACCCTTCCACACAGGTTGTTGAAGATACTTGTTAATAACAAGCTTTGGCCAGGTCTCTAAACATTTTATGGAACAAATCATCAGAACCAGACAATCTGAAAAAAAATGTTCTTGTCTCTAACCTGACCCATCTTTCTTTCTGTTCAAGCTGCACTCCTGGCTCAACCTAATTGTGTTGAGCCACTGACTGATGTTCCTAACAAGAATGATGACTGACCAGTCAGCTGTGTAGTGACCCTATTTTCCACTTGTTCCTGTACCCCCAAAGGGTTCAGTAATTCTTGTCTATATCTGAGGTTTCTTAGGAGTAAGACGTTTTAGATAAGTGTTGGAAAATATTGTTTCAGGACTTGCAGCTAAACTAGACAATGAATTCTGTTGGTGGAGTAACCTGGTATTTGCAGAAAAGAACAGCTTTAAGGTGGTCAACCAATGCAGCCAACCAAGCAGGACATAACAAAGTGGTCTGAGTCAGGTTGTACATACCTACATCACAGTTTTCTTAGCTTTTTACAGAATATATAAGCAATGTTGGCATTATTTTCATGTGGAAATAATTAACCTTACAACAGAAAATATTATGCTTACCTAATTAGCTAGTGATTTTTTGAAATACTGTTTCTTGTTATGCATATTAATGTTCCAGAATGCATAGTTTATAGTCACCTTTCCATAAACAAATTACTAATCTTAGTATCCAATAAGGATCCAAGCTGTCTCCCTCATTTACACTTGCTAGGATTTGAGTTATATTACCAGTCTAATAGCTTACTAGTGTGGCTTAGATAAGCTACATTACAGCTTAACTATTTCTTTTGATGGAGAAGTACTCATCCTCTAGTGGCTTGAAGGAGATTTTGCGGAGATTTTTTTATCTGTTCTGATTAAATATTTAGTAAGGAACAAAAACCTCTCTTATTTGCTAAAAGTAAGGTACTAAGTATGCTTTAAAAGTCTCCTATGACAACAATGATCTTTTTTCTAGATATTGATTAATTCCTTTAAAACTACTAACTTGCATTTTTGCATTTTTCTTTACTAGCATGGAAGTTAATTTAGAGAAGGAAGTTACTGTGTTGAGCATTTTCTGAGCAATGTCAGGACTGTGATTCTTTTGTTTCTTATTTTGGGTCAGGCTGAAATTGCAGAGTGAAGAAATGACATTTTCCTCATATCTCTCTCAACTTGTGCCTGCTTTACAACATCTCAGGAGTTTCAGTTCCAAATTACACAAGGACTGGGATCTTAATGTCACTTGGGAAATTTCAGAAGGGCCCCACTCATGCAACTAAACTCAAATTTCAAAAAAATGCCCATTTTCCTCCCAGTCCCATATTGAATTTCAGGCAAAATTGAAGCTACATTCCCTTGAAAATCATTACTGGAATCACAAAAAATATTACTGTTTAACATTGTGTTTCATACAGCTTTAAATGCATTTATTTTTAATGTTTGCTGCATGTTTTTAACTTTCTTTTTCCAAGCATATAGAGTTTACTGGAATACAACCTATTAATATAACTTCTAATGACCCACACTTGAATTTATCAAAATATTGGAGTACACATTTAAACATATAAGTAGCCCATAGAATTGAGTAAGAATACTCACCATAGAAGGAAACGTGCTCAGGTGTTTCATGTTGGGACTTATTTTGTCTCACTTTCATGGGTTTGTGAGGGCAGTTTTTAACCATAGGAGAAAGGCAGGTTAAGGCCCTGAACAGAGACAGAATTTTTTAAAGTACATTATTTACTGCTGTAGGTGGATAAGGGGGAAATACTGCTTTATTTTTGTGTGTACCTGAATAACTCCTTTTTCTTCTCTCTTGGCACATACTGGCACACACCTTGCTCCCTGACAATATGTGGGGATTTATCTGTTTTTCGAACCAATTCTTACATTTATATTTATTTTAACTTGCTCCCCTTTATTAAGCTGTTTGAAGTTTGTATGTTTTCTTCCTTTTGTTTGCTAACTTTGCAATAAGAAATGGTGATAATCATGCTGATTTGTGTACCACTGTTGGCAGTGACTGTATATGTTTTTATTTAATATCTGCTGGGAAGGGGAGCTGCGGTACAAGTAGGGAAGTGTTGATACAACTAATACCAAGAGAGAACTGCCAGCCTAGATAGAGAAGCATTCTTCATCGTAGGAATCATAAATTCTTGGGAGTCATAAATCGTGCTTTAAGACAAAATCCATAGAGCAGAAGTTAAATTCTTCTATCAGGGAGCACAAGGCCACTGTGCTGTGAAAATTCATGACACCTGTATTATCAGTGGCAGGTAGTTGAGGAGTGGCAGTATTTCCCACATCTTCACCTGTTTGTTTGGTTCACAGCAACTTTTGTCAGCCTGGGTGGGTTTATATATTTTTAGAACAATGAGGTAAAATATACACACTACAGATATTTCACAAACAAAATGACTCTCAAATATCTAAGATCTTTCTCTAAAGGTTAACAAAGATTTTCTCAATAGCTATCGCACCTTCCACCTTTTCAAAAAGTTGTACACACATCATTTGAACACAGGCACTTTTCAGCAAAGATGTGCTTTTTATACTCTGAGAGTGTTTTTTATCACAATGTTGTGTGACAGCACAGCAAATATTACTGTACTTCATAAAATGAGAAATTTATCATAGGAAAAAACTGATCTGAACTTACCTCTAAGCAAACTCTGGAGGGTAAAATTGTGTGTATTTATGCCAGTTTTGAATTAACTTGTTTGAAAAGTATCTCACAAAACAGATGTTACAACTAACACAGGTGCAGCTTCAAGTCTTTAAATCCTATGATGTAGGTGCAACGAAGTAATTAAGAATGTGTAGGATTTCCCATTTACAGTCTTCTGCTCTATCCTTAAGCTGTGACTTAGACTTTCAAAAGATGACCTGATGTAACTACAACTTCAGTAGAGATGAAGAAAATAATTCATAAGGTATCATTCACACAAACAGTAATTTTTATTTAAAGAAACACAACAAGTGCAAAGCACAGGATCAGAATTAATTAGTGTCAGAATTACCTTAAATCTTCATCCAAGAATTTACAGAGATGTTTCAGTAATTCAAGTGTTGTGCTTAATATGGCAGCAATCAGAACAAGTATTTGACCATAAGAACTTTGAGGAAGCAATATATGTGAAGAAGAGCTATTTTTATATCCAGTAATTAAATGACTTTTTATTTCTATGAATTTCAAGGTGTGTATGGCAGAGGATGTGATGTCTGTGTTCTGGTTGACTGGAAACCTTACCCATTAGAAGCTGTACAAAGGAGAAAGAAAAATAAAATGCCAATAGACACCTGACCCTACCTCCTTGTTCCTGCCTCAAAAAAACCCAAAAAATCATAAGATAATTTACTTACAGGTTTTAACACTAAATGCTGCATTTGTTATTCTTCCTGAGCAGTACACAAAAAGGCAATACTTTAGTTTGGGTTGTAGACACAAAAGAGCAGTACCTGAGATTCTCAAGGGGCAGCCTGCAGTAAAAAATACCCCAAATAAAGAACTGCTTTTATTGCTTTAATTTCAGCACAAAATTTCACAACAAATACAAAACTGAATTTATATGTTGCATTTTTTTCTTTCATGCAATTATTCTCTCAAACCTTTTTCAGGTATTCATTTCCGGTTTTTCAATTTATTATTGCTCCGTAATATCAACCTCACTAAAGTTGAAACTCCCAATAAAATGTCACCTTTTTTTATCTATTCTTTTACATGTCTTTATAATTAGTAGACTATGGCTCCATCCGGCTTGTCTTTCCAATTTCATTCTCTCCTTTAGCATTCATTTCAAAAAGAGATCATAGAATCACAAAATGTTTGGGTGGGAAGGGATCTTAAAGATTATTTAATCCCAACCCCTGCCATGGGAAGGGACAACTTTCACTAGACCAGGTTTATCAGAGCCCCATCCAGCCTGACCTTGAACACTTCCAGGGGTGGGACAACCACAACTTCTCTGGGCAACCTGTTCCTGTGCCTCACCATCCTCACAGAGAAGCATTTCTGCCTAATATCTAATCTAAACCTGCTCTCATTCAGTTTGAATCCATTGCCCCTTGTCCTGTCAATACATGCCCTTGTCAAAAATCACTCTCCACCTTTCTTTTCAGCTTCCTTCAGGTACTGGAAGGCCACAATTAGGTCACACCAAAGCTTTCTGTTTTCCAGGCTGAACACACCAAATTTTGTCAGGCTTTCCTTGTAACAGAAGTTGGTGGCCTCCTCTGGACTTGCTCCAACAGCTCCATGTCTTTCCTGTGCTGGGAGCCCACAGCTGGACACAGCACTGTAGGTGGTGTCTCATCAGAGCAGAGAAGAGGGGCAGAACCCCCTCCCTGCCCTGCTGCCGTGCCCTCCGTGCCTGGGACATGTTTGGCTTTCTGTGCTGCCAGTGCCCATGGCTGGGTCATGCCCGGCCTCTCACACACCAGCACCCCCAAGTCCTTCTCGGCAGGGCTGCTCTTGATCGCTTCATCCCACAGCCTGCACTGATACTGGACTTTGCCCCAGCCCAGGTGCAGCGCCTGGCACTTGCTCTTATTAAATGGTGTACGCGCCTATTTTAATAAATCTAGATCCACAAATATCTTGACTCCTTTATAGCCTGTATCTTTAGGGTCCCAGTTAATTGAATGCTGATCATGGCTCACCACCTCCTCCCCCCTCTGCTGAGGTGGGAAAGTGATTTATCCCAATTTTACAGCTCAAGCTTCAGATCCTAAACAATTTACAGACGTAACCAACAAGCTGGATTCTTGCTTAACAGCTACAGAGAGGCTGTGGTAAGTACAAAAACTCATCCTAAAGCCCTGAACTACTGATTTACACAATGCTGAACCTTGCTAGAGAAAACAACTAGGCTCTAATTTCTGTAAAAATTAAGAATAAATATTATGTGTTTATGGGAAAACAATGAAGCCAATATGATTTCATTTTCATGAGAAAGAGGGCCACTGTGCACTATGCGGTGTTAACATCAACCCAAATTTAGGGAAAAGTAGACTCGACAGATTGAAGGTATCAGTGGTGTTTGCAGAAGCAGTGGATGTGTGCTGGCATTCCACACAATCCCCACTCAGAGGTAATGACAGCCTGTTATAAACTGTATCCACTGTTTCTTAAAACCTTTTTAAAACAAAATGGTAATACTATAATATAGTTCTGGGCCAATTTTCATGAGGCCTCCCACATAAAGAACCTCTCATTTATTTTACATTCAGACTAGAAATATGCATTAATTACAGTATCCAGACTTTATTTGAAGACCACAAGTGATGAAGACTCAAGGTATATTTTTCTCAGGAATCATAATTTTAATCTGAATTATTCTTGTTTTATCAGTCACCCACTGGATCTAACTTTACTTTTTTTCCTCATGGATTAAGGAACTACATGCTAATAAAATAATGAACATACCATT
The DNA here is from genome assembly GCA_013397795.1 of Orthonyx spaldingii. Taxonomy (NCBI): domain Eukaryota; kingdom Metazoa; phylum Chordata; class Aves; order Passeriformes; family Orthonychidae; genus Orthonyx; species Orthonyx spaldingii. Next base: position 5,268,711 of record VZTJ01000294.1, read on the forward strand.
TTTACTTTGTAGCTGATTCTGCACTAAGTTTAAGCCATTTTTAACGTTCTTTTAAATGAGCTGAACATTTTGTGGTCACTGTTTATTAAGACTAATGTGCTATAACTCGCATGGACATATCATGGCAGTAAGAGTTGAATCTTCACCATTTCTTCTTGTATAATCACTGCACATATATTTTCTTCTTGCAGTTATCTCCCACTAACTGTTGCTGGTTTCTGAGGAAACAGATAGTATGTTTAGCTTATGTGGGCCTGTAAAGATTTTATAGGGAGTAGGCCAAAAATTGCATGGGCTTTTCCTTATACTGTAAAAATCTTCAAAAAAAATGCCAGAGTGTGCAAAGTCACACGCACATAAATTACAATAAAGAAACAAATATCTGATGTGAAACGTATTACTAATTAAAATATAAAGGTTCTCAATTGCCTTTGGTAATCATGCCAGGATAGGGACTGTCTGGGAGGTGTTCACTAGGTCAGCCCTGGTGTTATGCAAACATGGCTGAGCTACTCGAGCCCTGAATGTCTTTTGGGACTTGGTAACACAAAATATAAAGATTCTTAATCTGTGCCTTAGTCCTAAAATCATTCAGTCTTTGACATCATCAGACAGAAAGCGACTGAGGACTTATCAAACCGCGAATCAAAATCCTTAGAGAGTGACTTTAATATGCCAACCTGAGATTTTTTAGGCTGGCAGATACCATAAGACACTAATGGGTGGAATGGTGTGCTTTAAATTTAGTTCTGGATTAATAAATTATATATTAATATTTTATGTTTCTGAAATGACTACAAAATTATAGAAATCTACAGTACTAAAAGCAATAAATAGCTCATTCTCATCTCTATGGCTACATCCCAGACATTTTTGTATTAATACAGCAGTGACAACTATTAATCCCATCCCACTGTCTAGTACAAAAACAGAGCAACAGCAAATTGTTTATTTTTTCTTAATATCTTATTGTTTAGTTTTTAAGTGGCTATAAAATTGATGTTCTTACACAGTTTAGCAAGTCAATAATCCAAAACAGGAAATGCAGAATCCTTCATCTATATTCCACATTCAGCTTTACCTCTTTTTCCTTTTTTTGATTTGAAGTGTTTGTGTGTCTGTTAACCTCAAGGAATATGCTCACAGGATTCTCCACAGGAGACGTACACATAATGAAGTCCCCATTTTTTCTCAAGTAATGAAAAATCTAAGTCATAGAAACCTGGCATGCTATCTCAAAGATACATGTCAGGTTATGTCACCATCTAGCACACCCGCTTCTGGTGTGTGCAAGAGTTACAGCTGACCGCTATCAGGCAATTTTAAATTAAATGCTACCTCTTTAAATGAAGCTTTTGCTTTTGGGAGGATGGCAGGTTGGTTTTCCTGAAGACAGTGTCAAGATCATTTTAAATTTGCTCCTTTCCTCATCAATCATCAATTCTGGGGGGGAAAAAAAAAAGGGCATGCATAAAAATCAATTTAAATGAGTTACTGATATTTCCAAGTTAATGAAGCTTTTAAACAAAGACACAAATTGTGAACTTGAACACCAAAGTGCTATCTTTGATTGCACTCAGAGCAAGGGATAGTTCAAATGGTGTCTGGCTTTCCACTGTCACGTGATTTTTTTTCTACTGTCCGTAGTCAAAAAAGCAAGATATTAAGTACTACTTATTACAAAAGAAAAAAGAAAGCATATTGCAGAAATAATCTGTGTCATCCTTTTGACAGTTTCATGCAGAGGTGCTGTAGCTCTGACTCTCTGGAAAACAGCACACATCAGAAAAGCAGCAGCAGAGCACATCCCCATGCTGTGTGCAGCCTGTCAGCAAATGGAGAGTACCTAATCCTTGAGCCTCTGGAGGGAAAATGCATGCAATTAAACAAAGCTTCAATAAATGAAAAATGAGGCAAGCTCTGTGAAGGAGTGCTTAACTTGAATTTTTCAGTAAATTTCATAAATGGCCTTCGCCAAGTAAGAAGATTACATTGAACTGAGATTAATTTTCTTATAAAAATTGAATGAGAGGTGCGGATTCACCCTTTGGAAAGGTGATTTGCTGATACAGTGTGATACAAAGCAAATATAGCCTAGATTTCTTAACACCTTCTAAAACTCTATTATGATAACATGAACCGTAAAAGACATTATTACATAATGTCATGTATTATTCTAATCTTCACATTAATTCAGGTGTGAAGAGGTGTATTTTCATTATCAGATAGGTAGACTTCCTAAAAGAAATAACAGAAAAAACCATATAATCTTTGATAAGTGCTCATATGGACAAATAAGTAACTGCAATTGCCTAATTCCATTTGAGAATTATTTAAAAGCTAAATCATTGCTATTAATTTTAATATTTTAATTTATTTTGTCACAGAAGATTAAAAAGTAAATCTCTAGCAACTGGTAATTTTTTGCTTCTATTTCCAGATTGGGTAACAGTTCTCAGACACTCTTCTTGTAACCACGTTCTATTTGATGCTGTGGATCAGAAAAGGACAGGAAGACCTCCCCACTTTTTCTTACCATTAAAGCACAAGAGGAAGCAAAGTCAGGGACTACAGAAAAACAACCCATCACAAAGGACATACTGAAACAATATCAACCATAACAACAAGCCATAAGCATCCACAGCAATTGTCATTTATCACGGTCATTTCTGGGGCAAATATTCTGACAAGGAAGCTTTTTAAAGATTTTTAAAGTGCCTGAGGCAGCCTGAGAATATGTTCAAGCGTGAGGTGAAGAACAGGAGAGGGAAAAACAGTTCCTTCTTCGAGCACTGAAAGACAAGAACTTTATATTTAATGTGCTGGAGGAAAGGGAGCTAAGAAATATACATGGAGAAAAGAGATGATAAACACAGGCAAAACTGCAGTCTGCCTATCTATCTCATTCCTATCTGAATGGGAATAAGCATAGTTGTCTTTACTAGCAAAAAAAAAAGAAAACTTAAACAAAAATGCCAGTTACATAATGGATCCGATACAACCACGGAATGATGTATGTGGATGGGAGAGGACCTGCTTAGGACAAAGCATCAGCACATTCAGATCCAATGTGGATGCATGAACCTATTTTTGAGGCCAGGGTGAGAGGAAGGATGGTTGTATCTGAAAAAAAAAAAGAAAAGTAAATCTCTTAGAAGAATGATTAAAAGCCCTATTTTGAATTTAAGAGATACAAAACATCTGGACATCCGTGCTATTATATCAGGAGTGGAATTTGGTCAGAAATACTCTGCTTCAGTACAGAAGGATAAAACCTCTAAATCATTAGTATGAAGGAAGCAGTTGAATGTATTTTAGTGCAAGACTACTGAAAAATAAACTATGAAAGAAGAAAAACAGGAAAGCAAGAATGGGGACAGTAATTGTAACATGTATGTAGCAAAAATAACAAGGATAGGAGAAGACAGAAGTGACATATATTTTATAATATACAGCTGGTACTGTACAGCCTCTGACCCTGTTCTTTTACTAACAGTACTTCCACATTCAGGAGTTGTAAAGCTTGCACTCTGCCTACCTAATGTAATTTACACATCACTTTATGCTGTTACTTTTGAAAGAGATGTGTTAGAGATCAGTGCTCTTGGGGAGAGCAGCGGGTGCTGAGTTACAGGGTCAACTTTGTTAGGCCATGAAGCACCTCTGTTCTTCCTATGATGTGCTGTCTTTGCAGCTGTAACTCACATCACTGCTTTTTCACTGTCGTTCTTAAGACAAATGTCTTTCTATGAAATTTCATTAACAAAAGATTGCTTGGTGGAGCCATAATTTCCTCTCACCAAATAACAGATAAACAAAATGAAATCCAACTTGATTTGAACAAATTGGTACCTTCTTGCTATACCTTTTTCTGTTTATCCTGTCAGAGACATGCAGGATCTACACCAACTCAAACTGAGGCTTGCTGTTGAATTCTGCAACAGCTTTCAACAACAATATCGAATGTTACTGACACTTTGAAAGTCCAAGGGTCTCAGCATTGGGTATAGAATCTTAAACAGCATCTTAACGTGTTCCTTTGCCCATACATTTCTTAGAATCAAGACTTAATATGTAACCTGCACAGTGTCCTTTTGGTAGAAAATGTATTTTGCAGATCTGTATCACTAAACCTTTACAGTGACACAGTACAGCAGGAGGTCAGTTATATAACATGACCGTAAAGATCTTGAGCATCGCCATAGACATACAGAGCACTGCTGTGGGCACTCACCTATCAGTACTCATTTTCAAATTCCATGTATGGGAAAGGAGTACAACTTCTTCCTATCTTGTCAGCTTCACATTTCTAATTCTGCCTATCTCTCCATTTTAGGATGCTATTTTTTACTAATAAATGTGAATACTGCTCTTTCTAGAAAATCCTCTGAAAGAAATTATAGCATCTTTCCATAACTACCGTCACATCATGTTAACTACTGACTCCAGAAGAAATTGAAATGACCAGCTGATTGCTGGGCCACAGCTGAACACAGAATCATATCAGTCTCTCATCACAGCTAAGTGCCAATTCATTCAATATTGAAAACACAAGATGGCAGAAAAACTTTTGAGAACTGAAAACATTTTGAAAAGTAAAACTAAGACTTCTCATTTTCAGCCAGTTGAATATGCAGCTGAACTTCAGACCCTAGTATTTTCCAATTCTTTGATCAGAAACTTTAGAATATGTTTCTCTCTGGTTGTAAATATCTCCCATTGATTTTATTTAAATTGAGGGAACTGATGTAGCATGGAAATAAATAAAAATGTAGGATGCATATCACTTTAGTTTCATTCTATCAAAAGTAAAGACCTCTAAACACCTCTCCCTTAAAATTCTAAAGGGAGCACATTTATGAATCATACTATCTATTAATAAAACAAACATATATACAGACGTTGCCCACTTTTCACCTCCAAGCCACCGCTCCTCCTGCTCACTCTTGCCTCGCCG
>VZTJ01000295.1:0-51233 GCA_013397795.1 Orthonyx spaldingii
CCTTCCCCTTGGCTTTCCTTTACTTTCCTTTTCATGTTAGTCTTTTACAGGAAGAGAGTGAAGATGGTCCAACCAACAAAAAAATTTCCTGCATTTGGGAAAATTAGAGATCAACACTCTAGGGATGCAAGGGATAACCCAGTGTGGGTTTTCTTCAGATTTTGTGTTCACATTTTGTGGTCTGAACACAGAGCAATAACTGTGGGAACCATCCCCATTGATGCATCTGGGCGACAGTTTCAGGTTAGGTAGTAGATTCCAGGGCTTTTTTGATTATGTACCACAGCAGTGCTAGCCCAGTTGTGACTGTGAATGCAGCTGCTCTCCATGCCTCAAGACGCAAGAAGATACCAAACCATCTGAAGGAAACAGTGTAGTTTTCATTTATGTTTTTAACATAAAATGTCATACTATATCTGAAAGCTCCAACCTGATTGTTTAAGCAATCCCTGCACACACACTATGAAGGATAGTAGCTGTCCTGAGAGCTAGAAAAGAGTAAATAGCTTAGTAGTCTTTATTTATGGAATCAGCCTGTGCCAATGATTATAATTGCTTGAATAGTGCTTATGAGAGCATTGGAAACACTGGACTGAACAGTAAGTTATTTTTCATTTGACTGCATTTATGCATGGAACCATATCTGTGTAAGTAATTGCATACCTACAACTCTGGAGGGCTTATACTTCCATAGGAATAAAAATATAAGTAATTTACCATTCATAGTCTCCATCCTAAAAAAGTTTCTGTCATTCAGATAAAATGGTGAGAACATCCCTGGGGTCAGGTTTCAAACCTAATTAAATTAGTCTGATTACATTAAGCAGCCAGAAAGTCTTAAGCATACTAGGTGTGCTAGTCAGATAGAGAAAAATCTTATTTTTCTTTGGCAAGTAGACATTTAAAAATACAGGTACTTTTGTCCTCTATTTCTCTTATACAGAAAATTGTTCCTTCACAGAAATGAGCTGTGTGCAAATAATGATTAATGGTCATAATATGTAGAGAGCTGTGTTACTCATAATCATATTAGGCAGTAAAAAAATGGTTAAATAAAATCTAGGAGCAATTTTTTCAGCTTTTGAAAGTGAAGCTGTACAAAGAATGCTAATACCTGTTGGCCATGGTTTTATCCAGTGCAATGTAGCTCTAAGTGTGAGGAAGGAGAGTCTGCTTTGTGTGAGATTTTTTCCTGAAAGCTATTGTTGGGCAGTAGGGAATTGAGGAAGCAGATGTGTTTGTGAGGCCTCACTTTGAAAATGAATTTACTGGTGTAGAGATAATCCCAAAAGAGCAAAAGGACAAGATGAACAAGACAACTAATACCTGGAGAGGAAAAGCATCATAAACTGAAAGGTTGAATAGCAACTGAACCTGGATGGAAAAGCAAATGAAAATTACATGGGGTTTTAGGAATGAGATCCTTAATAGTAGGATTATGTAAAGATAGATGACTGTATCTTTTTTCATTTTTAGATATTAGACTAATCTTGAGGTTGTATCAAAGAGTAATGCCTTGATTGTGAGTTTTTCCCTCCCATACAAATATATGCAAACACACACATACACACTCACATGAGTGATGGCAATATGCTGATTAATGTGATGAATTACAAGGCACTAATACAAATTGTTAATACATGGTAGAGAATTACATCTGCATAAAAATATTTTAAACATATTGATGTCATGCAATTATTTAATCTATATCCTATAGGCTGAAGCTAAGTTCTAGACAGTAATATCTGCAGTAAGCATAGGGATACCTATGACAGTAATGAACATTTGGGTGTTAGTCAGGATGCATTCCAGGCTTTATTCTAAGATAGAAACTAATTTACAAACCAACAGGCTTTTTCTGGGTTAGAACTCCCAGTTTATACAGTATCAGGCAACCTGAGAAGCTTTCCTCCTATGATTTAAAGCCTTTTTGAGAAAGTTTAGTCTGGCTAAATTCGCACTTCACAAGTAACATCAAGATATTATTACAGCCTGGTTTCCACAGAGTCTTGATACAAGAAACTCATAATTTCGTACTCGTCTTTAAAGACAAATCTTCAAAACCACTAATTTTCTTAACAAGTTCCGGAAAAGTGCTGAATCTATTACCACTGTGCTTTGTGTTCCTGAAAGAACGAAGGAAGAAAGTTCAGTAAAGGCTTTTTCTTGCATTTTTTTTAATGCTCCTATTTCTTCTGTCCCAGTGTTATATTACTTGGACTATAGTTACACACTCCATTTGGATTACAGTCATTTTACAAAGCCATTTCTTTTTTAATAGAAACACTCTGAAAAAAAATTGCCATAAACTAAAAAGAGAAAGAAAGGCATGAAAAAGACATGCTTAGTGTAGTTTTGTGATTGTTACAGAAAATGTAGACTTTACTGGAACTGAAGTAAAGATATGAGCTGTGTTAAGAAGTCATGGACAATTATTAAAAAATGTAGTTTCATCTAATGTTCATTACTGGAGATCTAAAAATAACTCTGTTTACCTAACCTCCCAAATGGAAGTCTAAAAGAGGAAACGAAACCTTGAAGAACTGGTTTCTCGTTTCTGAAAAAGATGAGCATTTGCAGGTCCTTTTAATGCCCTACAATACCTCCTCCCCTAATTCAGATCTCTTCCCCAAAATTTTTTCTCCTGGTGGACTTGTGTTTTTCCTGCTTAAAAAAAGCCAACAAAGGTAACAAGTATGGAAGTGAACATTTGCTGCCCTCTTTGAGAAGCACCTATGCCTGTCTGTAGAAAGAGGAGCTGTCTGTCAGCTAAAGGAAACTCAGTTGCCTTGAAGTATTATCCCATCCCGATTAACTGCTCCTAATAGTAGCCCCTTTTTGAGTATTTTTCATATCTCCAGCTTCCTCATCATGGTGATTTTTTTCTGGAAATCATCACATGTATGTGATGATGTGATAACAGCACAGCACTGGAAAGTGCTTAAATATCTCATGAATGCACACAACAAAATCAGAGAAGATACTGGCAGGTTAGGTGGAGTTCCAGGCTGCACCTGCTTTAGCACTGCACTCACCCTTCCACAAGTTGCACAGTATGAGCTTTGCCCTGATTTACACCAGAAATTGGATAGAAGTGCCAGGGCAGATCTGATGGAGCACCATCAGGGCACATCTCAGGCTTCAGAGAGAAATGAAGGTGAAGAGGATGCTGCCCTCCCTTTGGCATGCAGGGAGGCCCATGTCCTCCCCTTCCCTGTAGCACTGATAGAAACAGATAAGTGGAAAACCTGAGCTCAGGCCAAGCACACCAGAAAACTCTGGGAAATGTTAAAACAACTGAAACTGAAGCTTTACATGGGAAGCAGCAGGAAAAGTTAAACATAAGTGCTGCCATCTGCACTGCTTATAGCATAAAGTACAAGATGTACATCTGGGGCTGCCAAAAGTTCAGCAGCCACATCCTCCTCTCAAAGCCCTGAAATGCAGCCCTGATGATGGGACTGAGACAGTCTTTGGCAAACAGGGCTGTGTTCAAAACTCAGAAATGGAACCATGTCATGTTTTTTGGATGGACATGCTTGTCAAAACACTTTTATTGCAGCAGCAGCAGAAGCTGAGGCTGTTGCTTAAAACCCCATCAAAACACTGAAGAGTGAAAGATATATTTGTTTACAAAAGAGCACAAGTTACAAGCAAATGGACTGTCTTTTCCACATCATTAATATTTACAGTTTTACACCTATAACACCATTCACGGCCAAAACTGCTGCTCACCAGACTTCATTAATATTCATAGCTGCAAGCCAAGTAACACAACTCACAACTGCTGTCTCTTCCCAACACTTCATTAATATTTACAGCTCTATAGGTGATTTAGTCAACTTATATAAGTTCACAGTGGTAAATCATAATACTAAGGTTAACTTACACTGTGCCCTTTCAGATTAAGTAGGATCTTAAAAGCTGGGATATGAATTAATGTTACTATCTGCAATAACTTCCATTCTCATAGTATTTAGCCTTTTAATTCAGCTTGTATTGAATAAAGGTTTTTCATGTGCAGCATGAAGACCCTTTGAAAAGTAAAACTGAAGCAAAATCATGTCTGTGGTCTACTCTGGTAGCAAGACTTCTACCAGAAATCGTTGGTATTTTCATTATGAATCCAGGCATACTTAGCAGATGTTACAGACTGGATTGTGTTTGTATAATAAAGTAACAAATTATTTGTATGGATAATTAATATGTGATGCAAACTTTAGTGACCTACTAAAGGTCATCCCATTCATCTTTATTTAACAGTTAGATATTTAGTCTAAACTAGTTCTCAGAACCCCTCTGTACTCTGTGGGGATAACTCAGCACCTCTGGAAGACAATTCTTGCCCTCTGCCCAAACACTTTTCCATTCCCTTGTCAAAATGACTAGAATGACTGTGTGGGATGTAGGATGCAGATTTGGGGACAACCGTAATTCATGTGAGGGCAAACTGAGTTTCCTTATCTATATATATTTGCATGCATGTATTTTTTGGTCTTCTAAAAGTGTCTCACAATTGTCTTGCATGTAGATCAATATGGTAACAAGTAGAGGTCGTCTTAATAGTTTCAGACTAATGAAGTGAGTAATAGAACTCTATTTCAAATTCACAGCCTCCACATTGCATGCAAAAAATTCCTTCTGCAGGTAGGCAGACTTCGGCTGTGATCTCCAAAAATTTCGCAAAATCACAGAATCAATTACGTTGGAAAAGATCTCTGAGATCACCAAGTCCAACCTATGGCTGAACACCACCTATGGCTGAACACCACCTTGTCAACCAGACCATGGCACTGAGTCCCACATCCAGGTTTTCGTTAAACACCTTCAGGGATGGTGACTCCACCACCTCCTTGAGTAGCCCATTCTGGTACCTGATCACCCTTTCTGTGAATAAATTCTTCCTGATACCCAACCTAAACCTTCCCTGGTGCATCTTAAGGCTATGTCCTCCCATCTTGTCACCAGTTGCCTGGGAGAAGAGACCGACCCCCACTTGACTACAACCACCCTTCAGGCAGTTGTAGACAGTGATAAGATCACCCTGAGCCTCCTTTTCTCCAGACTAAACAACCCCAGCTCCCTCAGCTGCTCCTCACAGGGCTTGTGCTCCAGACCCTTCACCAGTTTCATTGCCTTTCTCTGGACTTGCTCCATGTCCTCCTGGAATGGAGGACCTCCATGTCCTTCTTGATTTGATGGGGCCAGAACTGAACACAGTACCCGAGGTGTGGCCTCACCAGTGCCAAGTGAAGAGGAAGAATCACTTCCTTAGTCTTGTTGGCCACACTATTTCTGATACAGAAAACTGTTATTTAAAATAATTTCAAAATATTTTCACATCCTGAAAAACCTGTAACTTTGTATAAAGTATTTCTTTTTCCCACCTTTTCACCCTTTGAAAGACATAAACATAACTCCTAAAAAACTTTATGTAGTTTCAAGATACTTTAAAACAAGACATGGAGCACAAAAGAAATGTAGTAGAAAAAATATGCTGGAGAAATCTTCACTGTTGGCAGCAGCTCAGCAGAGGTTAGACATGCTGTTAAAGGAGAAGAATGTAGGTGATGGACCAATGATGTGCCTTGCCTTGCACGGAGACAAAGATTTGCAGTGCAGCTGGTCCCTTCTACTTACTTCAACGTTCATCTCTTAGCCATTCCCACTCCCATAATCTGCCCAAGTGGTATGTGATATAAGTTGTCAAATCCTGCAGTAGCATAATGATGTTTAAGCTGCCAGGCACTTTATGGTGCTGATGTATTAGTATGCAAAAATTAGCTAATGGTACAGAAGCTACTAGTGTTCATCCTTTTATAGACTTTTGCTTTCAAACTGAGCATGTAGTAGAATCCATTCTCCCACCCACCCTGCTCCTTGGGTGTAGAAAAAAATTTCCTTTTCTAAAAAAGGGAGTTTTGGGGCATTAGCTAATCTTACAGTAGGACGGCTATTGTTCCAAGTGCCTAGTATTTAACTGGGGAAACAGAAGGACTGAGATAAAGAAGAAAAATAACAGTAAAGGTTTAAATGCAAGGAACAAGCGGGGGTTTTCAGCTCAGGGCTGCTTTCTACTTGCTTGTCTGGAAGGACACAGTCGGGTCTGACCTATGATTCAGTGTGGTGGGAGTGTTCCAGCATCTACCTGTGTGAGTAGTGCATCACTACCCCAGTCTTGGATACACAGACATATGAAAACACTCTTGTAAACCTCAAGTGGATGTTCAGAATTATGTGGCTTTGTTCCATAAATTAACATTTTCATTAAAAGGAGCTCTAACCATCTGCTGAGACAACTTTTAACTCTCTCTGAGGCCTGAGAATCTGTCCCCAGCTCTCTTTTGAGTTTTTTTAACTTTTTTGATTTATACTTGGCAGGAATCTTGAAGGGTGGTGGGCCATATTCTTAGGGTGGATCAAAAGTGAGGAGAAAGGAGCTTTTTTCCTCAAAGGATTGTTTGAAGACTCCTCCAAGCCAAATACTAGCAGCTACAAGTGTCAATGAAATTAAGAAATGTACAGAGGAATCAGTGGAGAACAACAAACTTTTCTGGCCACACCCGCTAAATGGCTCTGCCCATAGACAGCAAGCAGCACTAGGGGCAGACAGGAAGAATTACTGAAGAATAAGTCTAATCTGAAAGCAAACCAGTAGCACAATAAGAATCACATCGCTTGATATCACAAGAGAAAGGGTCTTGGTTATAATGATTAATTCTAACTCTTCTGAGCACTGAGAAAATTGCATCTGTTAAGCAGCCATCAGGCACACCCATCCACTCTTGTGTTTTTAGGTCCCACCTCACACCACTGCACAGTGCACTGTGGTCTCTTACTTGCATTGTCCTGGCTTGGCATGAGGTGAAGAGAAAAAAGTGGCAGCAAAGCCTTGGTGTTGTGCTGCAGCTGTGGAGTGAGTCTTGGAATGGGAGGCCCATGCTCCAAACTCCCCTTTTGAATGCCCTGATCCTCAGCTTGAGTTTTGTGTTGCATTGCCTCTGTTCATTATGCAACATTACATGCTTGGGCAGGTTGTGACAGGAGAGCAGAGGCTGGAGAGGTGTGTCACTGGCATAATGGCTCTGAAACCTGAGCACAACACTCCCAAGGAGGCCGGGATCTCCTCCACAGTTACTCCATTTTGGCTTTCATCTTACATGATAAATGCATTGCATGTAAGATTCAGCAAACCACCCATCAGAAAGTAAAGCAAGAGTCTCTGTGGGTTTAGGGCTGAAGTTGAGACTGGCTGAGAATGTACTGTCAACTAGAAAGTGCAGTACTGGATTAGGGTATCAGCTAGTCACCATTCTCTGTGTCCAGAGGAGAACTGGCCAACCTGTCAGGGCTTGGAGTGCTCCTCCTACTCCAAGTACTGTGGTACATAGGACAGAGTTTGGGAAGGTGAGCAGGGAACTGCTCATAATAAATAATTTTGAAGTATTTAATGAGCTAGAGAGAGGTTTCCTTGAAGGATGATTTATGCTCTGCCAACTCTTCTGTTTACTTCCAAATGGTGTCTTAATTGTTTTTCTCCTACTTGTCCCTCAATTAAAGCCTCTCTTCACTTTTGCCTTCATTTTCAGTACATCACTTAATTTTCCTTATTTACTTTTTAATTAACTGTCTGGCACTTTTTGCAGTCTGTAAGCTCATTCTTCTGTAATGATGCTTCTTTCAATGCTTCTGTAAACATTGAAAACTCTACTGTTCACTACTGTTTCTTGGGAGCAGGAAAATGAAATTTGTTTGCTCCAGACAAAATTAGTTTGACTCCTTGTTCTGTTTCCTCTCTTCTAATGAAGCCACTGTGGTTTAAATCCTTGGCTGCATAAAATTATTTTCTGGGATCAGATACTCCCTCTTCTGTCATTTTTGGCAATGCAGGTACAGTGAAATTAATTCTCTTCTGCTAACAGTATTTTTCTGCAGGATAAATCAATATCTGCCATAATAATTTGTGGGATTTAAGCAGTAGCAGTAGTATTTTGTACAGTTTCTTGTAGATTTACAATTTTTCCAGTTTCTTTTCCGCTAATGTTCCCTTGGCTATGTGCAGCAGATGTACATGTACCTCTAGCATAAAAAAGTGAGATAAACATGTAATATATTTATACTCACTGAACAACCAACCATGTAGAAAAAAAGGGTAATGCGCTCATTAGCATGGCTTTTAAGCAGATGCAATTTATTCATGTCCTCATAGGTCTGAATCATTTATTTGCTGTGACTTTTTTCAAGTAGCACTCTATCTGTTAGCCATATCATCAGTTTGTGAGTAGGCATAGGTGAATGAAATGCCTATTGCCTCTTCTCCAATTATGTTTAAAATATCATCACACAGAGAATACTAGATTTTTGATTTCGAAGGGGCAGAGCCTGGCCCATCACTGTGACCAGATTGCCCCAGAGCAATTGCCTCTCCTCCTTCCATACTAAAAGCCCAGCCTATCTCAAGTCTTTCTGCACCCCTCCAGTGGGGCTGCTTTTCATTCCCTCAACAGGGAGGAATGAAATCCGTAGCCTGGAGTGTGGCCTTGTGCACTACGTGCCAATGTGGGGAAGCACACCGCTACCCAGGCAGTCTCCTGGGTAATCATTAAGTTCCTCAGGAGACAGCTGATCACAACACACAAGTGGACAGCAACCTCCCGGGAGACCAGCTACATATTGAATAATTAAGACTATGTTTAAACATCTGTGTTGACAGCACACTACTTCCTCACCGGCTGCTGATACTACTGAAGTCCAAGACCATGCACAGCTCAAAGAAGAGTGAACAGGAAGATTTGAATTCTATGGAAATGAAGGAAAATATCCTTACTTTGTCATTCAAAGTGTTAATAGCATCTCATAAGATGAGACATATAAGGGACACCCCATATAAATGATTTATCCTTGGGGCAAACCAAGAGTCTCATGCTGCTGAAGGCAGAGGCAGTTATTTGCGTTCATCCACATGATGAAAATCATTATCTTTTATGTTTGAATTCTTTGGTGTACTTGGTGTATTTCTAGGACTGAACCCAAGTAATATCAGTCCTAGAAATACATTTTACATGTTGGTCTTACCAGTTGCTTAATACCTCTCAAGATCTCCAGGATATGTTTGTGTGATTACTAAGGTGCATGTTTGTGGTATAGTTTCATTTGGCAGTAATGGAACAGTATAAAAAGTAAGGCTCTAATAGCTTTATGAATATTTATGGTAAAGTCATGTAGCTACTATTGGTAACATATTATTCTATTTTGTGAGTGCTTTAATGACTTAGTGCTTTATTCATGCAAGCAGTTGAAACCCCTGGGTGTTTCACAAATATTTGCATGGATACCTCCCTGCCCTCCAGAACCATAATTAGATGCAGGTCCCGCTCTAGGTTTGCCTCTAAAAAAGACATCCATTTGGAGAGTAAAAGCACACAACTGGGATATATCACTGAGATGCTTTACTTAAAATGCTTTAAATACTAAGCAGTGAGTACTATGCAAGCAGCCTACTAGTTAGAACTTGGTGAACCACCTGAAATCAGGCCCAGTTCACCAAAAAAATCACGAGGAAGAATACAACAATTCTTTAGGTTATTTATTTGAAAAGAAAAATTTAATCAATCCATGTCCTGATGAGCATGCAAGTCATTCACACACTGCCTGGCAACTGGTTTAACTACAAAGAATGTACCAGACAGACTCTGCTGAATCCCATTGCATCCTCAAGTCTGGTCACAGTAATTTCAGTCAGACCAGCACCACTTGGTTTACAATTTTCACATGCACACTGAAGTGTTATTATGGCCATAATAGAAATAGTTTTGAAAGGCACAATAAAGGTGTTCACTAAGCTAATCTCCAGATTTAATGAATGTGTTACGATGTCTCCTGGAATTGGTGATTTTCAGAGTTCAAGATTATAAATTGGTTTCATTGTAATAAAAATGTTCTCTGCTAAGATATGCTGAATCCAGGAATAATTGATTACAAAAATGCAGTTGTTCCAGAATGAATAATTGAAAAATTCAGTTCATTTAAGAAGAACTTCTGTTGCTTGCCAATGGTGTGCAATGAGAAAAAGAATGAAAATAAAGGTACATTTCTTAGCAAGATTTCCAGCCAAAGTGCTGATCTCTCATTCAAACCTATGATGCTGGCAAGTACAATAAAATTCTTCCAGTATGGTATATACACCCTTTCTTAGAGAATAAGAATGTGATGTTAGCTACCATGTTTAAAAAAAAATTATAATTTCCCAATCTACAGAATCCTGTGAATTATCTTATTCTGCAACTTTATGCAGTTCTTTAGGTCTGTGCTCTATGTTTAATAGCCAACTATGATTTTAGTCAGCTTCCTGTTGTGATACATTAGAAGGAACTGTTGGATCATTATATCACTCCAAAGCAGATAAAATTACTATGGTTTATGGAAAGCTGCATATGATTCATCTGATTAAACAGCTGATCAGCTGGAAAAATAAATAAAACAGAATAAAATATATCCTTAGACTGAACCATGTATTACTGTTGTTTACTCTTACTGAAATATAGCACAAAGGCAAAATAAAAGCTCAAGGGTTTGGAAGAAAAAGTACAACCATCAAGTGAATAAAATCTTTGCCCAAAGGAGCTAATAATCTTGGCCTCATTCTCCAATGTCATGTCCCAAACTGGGCCACAAACACCACCCTCTTCTGTATATCCACCTCAGTAAAACAAAATCACAGTCCTGTGATCATGTACCCCTCTTGTACACTCAGAGCCTCAGAACTGTCCTTACAGGCACCTAAAGTAAGTCCACACATCTGTACTCTGTCCCTGTGGGTCTGGCACCACGTTCTGAGCTCGAAACATAGGTCCCAGCATTGGCAGGGTCCTAGCAGTGGATGTTGCACTGGGACAACTGCTCCTCCTGGATTTAGTGAGCATTAGTAGCTGCTGGTGTCAGTAGCTGCCTGTGTGTATCTGCAGGGGAAGTGCCCCTATCACAGCCCTCACCTACCCTTTTCTAAGACACTTTCTGTTCTACCAGCATTAGACCATAGCTTGGGATCTCTTGCTGCTGACAGAGACAAGCCCATGGGCTTACACACAAAATTCCTTCCTGTCTGTAGCTTTATAAAATGAAAAGGAAGTTTTGTCCACTGTAAAAACAGAGGGAGATGGTAAGGGTACAAGAAGTACTGTTTGAACAGAAAAGCTCATCAGTTTCACGATAAATTTGTTTCAACTCTGAGAATAGGTTTGCAGCATGGTCTTGCAATTTTCCTTCAGTTTTCATTGTACCACCCCAGTCCCTAACACTTACAGTGGTGCACATTTTCTAGGGACTAACATCAGATAATCCCATGATAAGCTATTTAAAGCAAAAAGTGGCAAATATTTCCAAGCTCATCCTTGCAAGTACTGTGAGCATAAAAAGAACTAATTCTGAATGAGCCTCCCTCTCAAGACTGAGAGCAGATGCTCATCAGTAAAAATCCCTAGATGGACCTTAAAATGACTCACCAACATGAAGTAGTGTCTTTGTGGGAAGAAATTATCTTCAGATCTAATTTGGTTTTCTCCTTTCAATAGACAAAGGTGAAGGCCTGCAGTGACAGGAGCAGTGGTTGCACTTCAGTAAACAACTGGAGGTGAGGGAAGCTGGCCCTAGGAAGGTTTTAGGAACCAAAACAAGAAAATGGACTGCTTGTGGACTCAGCACGTGCAGCAAGTGCAGCAACCATCACAAGTGAAACCTCTTCCCTAAAGTGATCTTTATTCTGGGCTGCCTCGCTCCTTCTCTAGGTGGGCAATTTAGAGCTACTTTCAAGAAATTTCAGCATTAGGTGAGAAAATGCTATCTGCTTTGTAACTTGTTTCTGGCTGAAGCAGAAAAGATTGCCAGGACAGAATATGAAGAAAAGAGTGTCAAAGCACCAGATGGAAGA
Source organism: Orthonyx spaldingii (assembly GCA_013397795.1). Classification (NCBI taxonomy): domain Eukaryota; kingdom Metazoa; phylum Chordata; class Aves; order Passeriformes; family Orthonychidae; genus Orthonyx; species Orthonyx spaldingii. The sequence goes on from VZTJ01000295.1 coordinate 11,927, forward strand.
GAAATCCTGCCAGAACCAGTCTCTAGAGAGAGGGGAGACTGGGGGTATGGTAGAGATAGAACCGCAATTGCTCCGGTAAAATCTGTGTCAGGAAAAGGAGTAGATGTCAGCTAAGGTATTATTACTAAACTTTGTTTTGTTAAAGAACCTGGAGTCAAGGCATCTCACAGAAACCTGCTTCTTTTCTGGTATGAGTCCATCCTGATCAGAACAGAGTATCAGGAGTGTCCATACAGCACAGCAACTGCTCCCAGCTGATTCAGGGCAGACACTCTTACCTGAAATGTTTTCCCTGTTTCTAATTTCACTGCCCAAAAGAAGAGCTCCCAACAACCTTACAAGATATTGTTGGTTTGATGCAGAGCTGCTTCCCCAGCGCAGATGGCCTCAGTGTCTTGTTGCCCAGAGTTACTGACCACACATCTCCTTGGGCTGTGCTTGTCTTTGGATAGCTGGCAACCAATTTTCTGAGCCAACAGAAGTTTGTCTTTCTGAAAATATGAAGAGTAAGAATTCAGCCAAGTCTTCTTGCTGAGTCTGGTGGCCTAAGGAGTTTTGCCACTTCCCTCATGACCCTCTGAGATCACAGAAAGCTTTGGCAGACCCTGCTCATGATACTGCTCAGGGAAGCTCTGAGAGAGGCACCCCAGAGCACAGTGCAGCTACTACCTTGGAAAGCACTGACAGTGAGCATGAGGAGATCTGCACCCATGACATGGAGGCTACAATTATCACTCTACAATAGTGCTTCTTAGCTGTCTAGTTAATGGTGAGTGTGAAGCATCCTGGAAGTCTCTAGTCCCTTTGCCAGTGTTCTGCCCCGGGATTTGGAGTAATCCTATTGCAGATAACTTTGTTCCTTGGAGCACTGAAGATGTGGAAAGAAGACTAACATGGCTGACTTGCACGCTGTTATTTACAAGAAGCAACGTATCTTCACTATGAGCTTTCCATTCCACTTAAATATCTTCACGTCCCTTTTTAAGGACTCAGAGACCTCAGTATTTCTGTAATTGCTACACTCTGTGCGATAAAAACTGTTCTGAAAGAAGATGTATCCAGTAAACACAGGCAAGACGAAGCTTTTGGCGTTAGTTTGTCCACTGGGGAAGAAGAAGTAGTGCTTGGAGGATTGCAGCAAGTTTATCTCAGAGAGGTTTTTAAAAGTGCTTTTTCTTATACTGTGTGAAAAGTGGTTTGCACAATATGGGAGGTTGGAGTAGACTCTTGTCTTATACTGCAGTAACTGAGAACTTTGCTTACTCATTTTGGAGGCAATATTACAAAATTGAGGCAAAATTGTTTTGGCTTTCATCTTTTGAAAGGCAATTTTTTGCCATTTTGCCATCAAAATATTATGGTGCCAAGTGAGATAGCACCCTTAAAGAAATGCTGCTACTGATCTGCTTGACAAAGAAAGCAGAAACACCAAGATTTCTGGGAAAGAAATTACATTTTAATTTTGTGAACTCATCCTGGGACACAGATGAAATTAATTTTTGCAAAATGAATGCAAGTTTGCCAACTGAAATTTTCAAAGCCTTTGGTTTTTTAATTTAAATGGCCCAGAATTTAGATTGGGGAAACTGCTTTTACTACGCATGTGCTAGAATATACCTGTGTGATAAAATTTGTTGAACTAATCTATAGAAACAAAGAAAAACAGGTAATGATTTTAATTTATGTCAATTCATCTTTGCAGAATTGTCACCTTGAGTGGAACATTTACTTCAGCTGTCTGAAGAGAGAGTAAGATATTAAAATTTACTGTAAATGTATAAATTTGATCATCTGCTTCCATTAAACAACAAATTGAATTGAAAATATGTGGATTACAGCTGTACTTGAGACAGAGAATTAAAAAGTAATTCCTCAAGACAAATGGGCTTGAGTAAGTGCTTCCTTCAAAGATTCATTTTAAGTGTTTCTGGAGAGATTTTTTTTGGCATTATATCTCTATTCTGAAAGGAAGGATTGTGCCCTAAATAGCATATCTTCAGGACTGTGCAATGAAATGCTGTCATTTGCTAAATGGTGGAGAACCAGCAAAGCTTCTTTTGTTCACTTTAATGTAAAAAGCTTAAAGAAAAATGTTTAAGCAATTTGAAAGACAGAAGTCTGCCATACTGCAAAATGTTGAACGTGTTCCCCCACAGTTGAAGAGTTGTGAAACCTTTAGTAATGTGGACATTTTCACTGTGACAAGCACTGCTGCGGTAACATGTAAGTAGCTCATCCATCTTTAGTGATACACTTAGAGGCTTTGTGCAAAGCAGATGGAAATAATTTTAAATAATTTTAAAAGTGCAGCAGTAAGAAGTTACGATATAGCTGTGAGCTCTGCAATGACAGTATCTTGCATCAGTTGTTTCTCGGGTCACTGTGCATGGTTTTCTCTCGGCTAGTGAAGTGTCCTATGTTAATATATGGGTCTAGATACCGAAAGAAACTTCACTGATGACCTGATTTTAAGTGCCTTAATGACAGCATCAGTGTACATCCCACTGAGGCAAGCTTGGGTACATGCTCTTCTCTACTAGTGATGTGGAGATCCAGATCCCCAAGGAAATGAACCTGATTCTCAATGGCTAAGCAACAGCTGAAGTGAAAAAGCACCAGATGAGTGTCAATGTGGACTGGAACACAATGCCTGACACCTCTTTTCTGAAGATAGGCTGATATGGGGTCCCAGCAGCTCAGGGGCTCATGAGATAGCTCTGTACTGCTCTAAGTGAGATGCGTTCTAAGTCTTACAGACATCCTCATGGACATTTTTCACAAGGTAGCTGAGATGACTCCTGTCATGATCCGATTATTAGGTTCTTAGAAATACCTCTGCCCGAATTAAGGTGCAAATGAGACCATATGCCTGTCAATAGTATGGGTTTTATTTGATAGTAAATAAGCGAGAGAGAAAGAGAAGAGAAAGGGAGGAAAAGGAAAAAGGCTGAGGGGACAGAGAAGTGACAGAGGCAGAATAAAAGAGTATCACCGCTCCGTGGGTCCCACTGGCATCCTGATGATTCTCTCCTGCTGGTCTTCTTGATGGTGAAGGTCCCCCAAAAGCACAGAGTGCCCTGGGTTAATATACCCTCAAGCCAGGGGGTGATGTCTAGGCATGTCCCTGGAGTATGCCATTGTCTCTTGCAACAGACTTTGGATCTGTTGCATCACATGTGGTCCTGTAGTGCAAGGCATCCGGGGGGGCACCTTGGGGGGTCTTTGATGGTCTCAGCTATCTCTTACATGAAAGTCCCGTGGATTTGGCCTGTGGGGTTGGGTTTCACACAGCTGGGCCAGTTTGTATAGTTGAGGATGGATGTTCAGTACCTCTGGCCAGAGGTTATGCCACACGCCCAAAAATCTCCTCTCCCCCACTGCACTCGGTTGGGGGGGGAAGTTTGTAAGCCTGGCTTCTGTGAGCTGTGTTCCCCCCCACCCCAAACTCAGCCGGGCATGATTCTCTCAGTGCAGCTGGTGGCTTTGGCTTTTTGGGGATGCATACCTTTTCCCCCAGCCTTGTTTGTTTCAGGTGATTGAACAAAAGGGCTTTCCCTTTATCTAATCAGCAGCTTGACTTTCAGTCCAAAGTCCCAGTCTTCAGGGAGGCATCTCTGGTTGTTGCCTTTTGTAATATCAATGTTTGAGGCATGAATTATTTTCAGTCTCTGACAACTCCCCACTCAAGGTCCTGGCTTCTCATTGTCACAAACCTGTGCCTGCTGAGCAGAGCAAGGAGAGTACAAGGTACTTCAGCCACAGCTGTGACTTCTCTAGGAAGATGGAGGCCAGGTCCTATACAGCTGAGTCTTGGAGAGTTTATGTTCCATGTTGGAGCTCGTCCTTTGTCTAGAATAATTTTCTAGAATCATTTTAATTGTCACAACTCATTACCTGTGAGATATTCCCAGAGGCAACAACCTTAATAGAAGGTTTTTTTAATCTGTGGAAGATCTTCATTGCACAGATCTTATTTAGAGAAGTCAGTGTCTGCAGAGAGATAGTTATTTTTAGTTTATATTAAGTATGCTATTTAAGTATGTTATAACATGGAGTTTATTTCCCCCTCAAATACACTTACAAACCTAATGGCCACCGGCATACCTAATACATGAAAGTCCCCTAAAATGCAGAGAGGGTATTATATGCTGGAAAACATCAAGAATCTCTGCTTTATTCATAGTATCAGATATTACTGTGTTGAAGAATGACTATTTAAAGTTATTGTACTTTATTACTAGTAAGGAATAGTTTAATATAGTTTAATATATGGTTTTAAAGCCAAAGGATATGACATGGAAAACCTTTAGGATAGAAGAGTGTATCTTGTACTAAGAGAGAAAATGCTGAAAGTTATGCCAGGATTTTACAGTAATGTTTTTGTCTCTTCCAGAGTAAGAGTGTGGATGTTGAGCACCGGGCTGCACAGTTACAGACTGTAAGCAAGACAAAACCTGCTTCAGTATGAAAAGCCATTCACAAATCTAATTTCTAGTCTTATCTGAAGAACTTCTTGAAAACCCTCTCACAAAAGAGGATTTGTCTTTGACATGTCTGAAGGCACAGAACCATACTGGTATGCCACCAGTAATGGAGCATTCCCAGGAAAGACAGTGATATTTGGGGAAGAGGCTGCCCAGGGCAGGGCAATGAGGTGACTACTCTGTGGCTCAAGGGAAGCAGTTCTTTGGGAAGCACGATGGTAGGAATGGAAAGTGCAGGAGGAGAATGTCCCAGGATATCATGTTGTGTCTGCAGATGGGACCCTGGATGCAGAAAGGAAGGCAGGATTAAGTTCCCCTGGGGATGTAGAGTGGTTTACACTTTCATCCCTGAAGACATTTTCCTGTAAAATTTACTTAAATGCAGATAGCGCTTCTCATCTCCCTAATGATAAGTCTTAGATCTTGTCTTTAAAACATGACATCATTTCTGCAAAATTTTAAGATGAGAATAACTGAGATGGATGAGAGTCTCAATAAATTGGGACATGATATTGTGCAGGGATACCTACATGTATCTGTTCTGCATCAGCGTGATGGTGATCAGTGGCACAGAATTCTTTCTGGATATTACTGAAAAAGGCTCAGCTACAGATGCTGTAATAAAATAGTTGTTTTAATTAGCTAGAGTAAAAGGAGGAATATAGGTAGTGAGCAAATCTTACAACCCTTCGGATACGGGGGATCCTGCTTTTGTGCAGCATTGGACAGACCCTGACTGCTTGTTCCCATGGCACACTGTGTAGATCCCATCCACAGAGCCATTCCTCCTCCCTCCTACACAATGGGACTTTTTATTGTTTGTAACAAACAAAACCTTCTCCTGACAGGTGTCTTTCATAACACCCACCGGAGTGGAGCACAGGCCAACACTGGATGTTTCTGCAAAAATTCCTTATGTCATCTATATATGCTGACTAACATATGGGCTTCTCAAATCCTAGTACAAGGTCCAGTCGAGCAGATATGACTTTCCCAAGGTCACTCACTCCTTCAATACAATGTCTTCCACAATGCTTCTAATGCAACATCACAACATTTACCAGAAGAGTACTTAAGGAAGGAAAGGAAAGAAAGGAAAAAACCCCTAACTTTTAATGTAATTAATCATTATTTTCACCAATAATATGTTGTAGAAAAAAACCAAACTCATGTCACACAGGTTCCTCTAAGAGATAGGTGAGAAGTATCCAATTGTCCCAGAGCTTAAGTCTACAGCATAACAAGGAATCAGTCAGAGCTCATGGAATGCTGTGGTGGTTTCGCAGCACTCAGATTTTTTTGTAGATTGGATAACTTCATAAACAAAATCACAGTCTATCTAAACTTCTTATGACTACTCTGATCATTCACCAATCTGTGCTCAACTTCAACAACAAGAAAATTGTGGAATTTACCCAAAGAAATATTCCTTCAAATACCAGGTTAGTAATCTGAGCAAGTCCTTCCACTCTTGAAACTGTCTATGAGTGCTTTTCACATGCTGTAAGAGTGGAGTTCATCAAGCTGTATGCACACTTAAAAACTGAAGCAAACAACAATGAGAGATGAGTTTGTGTCTTTCCTGGTGAAGATCCAGAGTTACTATCAGAAGATATTTTCACAAAGTAATGAGCTGGATGAAGGCCCGTGTCTGACATGAGCAATGCAACCCCTGTAGTTGTATGGGAGCACATATTCTTTAGCTTTATTATGGCATCTGTGTAACTTGCAGAAGGTGTTTTGTGAAAAGACCTTGGCGTACAAGCCTATTACCTGTTCAATACCACCAGGACAGACATATCTTCAACAATTTCCTCTGGTGTCATGTGAATGAGAGCATGACACTGAGTGGCCTCTACTTAGGTATTAGAAGAAGAAAGACTTTCTCCTTTAACAAAAGGTAAGAGACAATCCAGCAATTTTCTCTTTTTTTTTCTCAAAAAATAGTTATTTGAAGAATTTTGGGTGATAAAATGCCTTCAATTAAACTTGTTTGTCTTCAGGTTGACAGGCTTCTTTTGAGATGTAACTGACCCTTTTGTACCCAGCATGGTGCAGCTGCTGCTGCATTGATTGCCCAAGCCAGTGGTCACCTTCCTTGCAGTTGTCACTGCACTTTATTAGCTAGGCATCAGCTTCAGACTGAACACTGGTATTTTACAGCAGAATATCCACAAAGCTGGCAGCGTCTGTCAACAGCCTTATACAAAAATCAAACTCAGAGCCCAAATCAAATAGTTGAAACAGGTATGACATTTTAATGTGCCAAAAGATAACCCTGAGACATATGTATACAAGGGAAAATGGAGAAAGGAAGCAGGAAAGACCTGCTACGTGCAGGATGGTGAGAAAATATATACCCTGAATTTGATAGAACAGCATTGCCAGCTTGTTGAGAGAGATGATTGTCCTGCTCTGCTCTGCACTGCAGTGGTCTCACCTTGAGTAATGTGTGTACTTTTGGGTGACTCAATATAAGAAAGATATTAAACTATTAGAGAATATCCAAAGGAGAGCTAGGAAAATAGTGAAGGGTCTGGAGGGGCAGCCCTATGAGGAGTGGCTGAAGTCACTTGAGGTCACTGAGCTCATTGCAGTTACAACTTCCTCATGAGGGGAAGAGGAGGGGCAGACACTGATCTCTTTGTGACTGGTGATAGAACCAGAGGGAATGGCATGAAGCTGTGTCAGAAGATGTTTAGGCTGGATATTAGGAAAAGTTTCTTCACTCAGAGGGTGGATGGGCACTGGAATAGGCTCCCCAGGGAAGTAGTCATAGCACCAAGCCTGACAGAGTTCAAGAAGAATTTGGACAATACTCTCATGTTTTGAGAATCACATGGTATGATTCTTGGGACTGTACTGTGCAGGGCCAGGAGCTGGACATGATCCTTGTGGGTCTCTTCCAACTCAGAGTATTCCATGATTCTATAATTCTGTGATGTTGTTAGCTTTTGCTCTTCCATCCCTGGAGTGCCTGCTGAAGTAATCAGCAGCATCAACCACTTGCTGGAAGTGGGTGATTTTCTGTTGTTTGCAGGTGCATCCCAATGATTCCTATGATGCTATTTATTCTCGAGTGCCTGTTGGGAATTCCTGGATGCTCAGGGGACTGGGCTGAAAGGAAAATGGAATTAGGTGAAAACATGATCTCTGTGTCCTCCTTACCAGCCTGAAGTGAGGTCAATGCAGCAATATTTTGCTGCTATTTCAAACCAGCCAGCAACTTCTCTATTGCTTTTTTTTGTAATTGTCCAAATTTATGACAAACTGGCATTATGAAAGAGGCCAGCACTGTACATGCATGTCAGACTTACTGAAGACATGAGGAAACATCAGTTTGGTGGCCTGGGGCAGTGCTTCTGGCTGCCCCATGAGTTGCTCTAGAGGCTTTTGCCCATCTTCTAGAGATGAGCAAAATGTGATCCTAGGCCCTAGCTCCTAGGTCCAGCAGCTGCTAGGAAAGTGCCCTCTCTTTCTCTTAGTATGTGGTGTAGGCAGCAGGCCTTCGGTATTGGGGTGGTTGCCCTGTGTTGGACAGACTGTTTCAGGTGCCTCCAATGGACCCACCCCAGAGCATATCTGAGTGCACCATCAAGACGAGTGGCAGCTATGGAAAAACATATTTAAGAAAGGGTGAAACACCAGATCTCAAAGAGAGAGATGAAGGAAAAAAAAGTGAAAAACAACTCTGCAGACACAGCAGTGAAAGAAGCAGGAGGTGTGTGGGTGCTTTAGGCACCAGAGCAGAACCCCCTGCAGCCTGTGGATCCCCCTCCAGCCTGTGGGGAAGCAGGTGTATTCTGAAGGACTGCAGACCACAGAGACTCAGACTTCTCCCAGGCAAAGGAGCAGCAGAGAAGAACTGTTATGGTAACTGACAAGTGATCCCACTGTCTTCATTCTAAACCATAAATTTTATCATCCTATTTTCTGCCCATGTCCAGTTAAGGAGAAGTGACAGCAGCTGGGTGGGCACCTCAAGCTAGCCAGTATCAACCCACTACATTCTTTTACCAGGAATATTTTATTGGATTCTTTAAGTCTACCAGACATACCGTGCTGATACAGAAAAAAAGGGATAATTTAGAAATAACTTAAAATGCAAGACTAACGTATTGCCTCCGTACAGACCCCACTCCACTTTGGATAAAACACTTTAGAGTGCAGTGAGCTAGCATGATGAATTATCAAAGCAGGCAGTTTGGGATTTGCAAAGGTCCCCCAGCCCAAATGAAAACACCTCATTGTGACAGTTTTTTTGGAGGTGGATGGATTCTTCAGCACTTTTCACCCCTTTCACTTTGCTCATTTTGATCTTTGCTAGAAAGTTTTCTGCAGTCTTAAGAAATGTCCCACCTGCTCAGAACCAGCATGCCACGGATGGAGGATGGTCTTCAGTTTGACTGAACTTGTTAAATCTGCTAGAAGTCTCAAAAGCAGAAATGTCTGTTCTCTGAAGCCTGTAAACAGGAAGAAACCTTTCCCCATGTGGGAAAGAACAAAAGGGGTTTTTTAAAAAGGCCTTATTTTCTTCCTAGTAAATACTGACTAAAGGGATGTTTTCTTTAATGTAACCTTTAGCTCCAGTGTGCAGTGATGTTTTTACTCAGCTGGCAGCTTTTAAAGTTTTTGGCTATGCTTTATAAATACAGGGATGTACTTGCAAGGGTGGTGGGAAACTGGCATTAACTTCTCTCTGGAGAAAAGAAAAACATTTGTGCTCCAGAATTGCACAGTACTACAGTTTAAGTAGGATGATCATCACATCATTGTTGGGACAATCATGAGGGGGTATTAAAAAGCAAATAAAAAATTGTGGCTATTGCTTCTTGATGTGAAATGCCAACATATTTCTATTTAAGGCTTTGGATGGGTCTGTTACTGAGCAACCACAGATGCCTCAGCAAAGTTATAGACTAAAAGCAGGCTGAACACAAAAACACTTAGTAAAAATTGGCTGTACACCCTCAGGTCTTTAATGAGGAAGTGAGCTGTAGGGGTAGACTGAAAACAAATGGAGGACCATTCAAACAGTTTTCTCACTTTGGAAAAACTATGGCTCTTTCAATTGTCTTGATACCTCTGTGGTTTCATCATATTTTTTAATATATATTCAGTATTTTAGTACTTTCTTAGAAGGGTCTATTCATCTTGACCTAATGTCTAACACCTTATTTCTTAATTAATTTCATCTTGTTTTCCAGATAGCAATAACAAAGAATCCTGGGCTGAGAAAAGAAGCGGTAATTAAATAATAGGCTGACGTCATGGACTGTCATGAAAAGTGGAAAACTACAATTAAATTATAACCATTGTCTCTCAGTGCAATCTGGAATTGATGGCTGTTTCCATATGTAATTAATGTCTATTCTTATTTGCAAACCTCGGGCCAGGCCCATGGCCATTATAAACGGGTGTTTCCTTACAGACTTCAAAGGACTACAGTAGCTCAAACTGGCTGAAGAACTGGCTACTCAGACTTTGGTGACTTATTCTGGGAACACTGATGGAGTATAAACCCATTGAGGAGGACAGCCAAGCAGTATTGGCAGAAAGATATATGGCCTTGCAAAACCACCTTTGTGTCTTAATACTGAGTTTCCTGTACCTTGTGCACTTTGTGCCTGTTTGTGCCTGCTTGTGTCTCTGCTCCTGATACTCAAAACTCCCTTTCAGTGTTAACATTGAGCCTGTGCCTAAAGATCTCGAAAAAGATGAAATGATAGTTGGTCTCTTCCTCCAAGCTGTAATTCCTAGGCAATCTCCATGTTATTTTCCTCAAGAACCTTCTGTTTCACTTCAGTGTGTGATGCTTATAAAACAGCCATATTGAGTTGATATAAATTTAATGTCATATTCATCGTGAAAAAAATAAGGAAAATCACAACTTTCAAGCATAGTTAAAGAGGCAGTGAACATTCGCCACTCTTATCAGAACTCAGTGCGGACAGTAAATGCTCAGGGCCTTTGAAATTCTGACTTTTTTTGTCCTTGATAATCTGTTTCTGTAAGAACATTATTCAACTGATCAGATTATGTTTCAAACAAGCCGGAACTCAGAGACAAACCCTACAACTTTAGAGGCACAATACCCTAGTTTATATCCATCACATTAACAGAGTTTACAGGAAAATGCAAAATAAACATTTTTCAGCCTCAACTGAATGCACTGGATTTCTTTAAAATCACCATATCCTTCTTTCCCTGATATCTCTTTCAGCAGCAGAGAAAGCCAGTGGGAAAGGGATTATGGGTTGCATCAACAACGGCATCACCAGAAGAAATAAAGAAATCATTATCCCACTCCACTCAGCACTTGTCAGGCCACATGTGGAACACTGTGTTCAGGTTTGGTCCTTGCTATGCAAAAAAAGTTGTGAACAGGCTGGAGAGGGTCTAGAGAATGGTGACAAAGACAACCAAAGGACCAGGAAGCCTGTTCTATGAAAATGGCTGAGAGAGCTGGGTGTGTTCAGTCTTGAGAAAACGGCTTAGTGGAGACCTTATCACCATGTTCCAGTATTTAAAGGGTGGCTATAAAGAAGCTGAAGACTCCCTTTTTCTAAGGAGTCACATGGAAAATACAAGGGGTAATGGGTACAAGGGGTAATGGGTACAAGGTAGTCCCGAGGAAATTCCAGTTGGAGACAAGAGGAAAATTTTTCACAATGAGAACAACCAGACACCGGAATAATCTCCCCAGAGAAGTGGTGGATTCCCCAACGTTAGCCAGTTTTAAGATCCAGTTGCACAGGGTGTTGGGCCATCTTGTCTAGACTGCACTCTTGCCAAGAAAGGTTGGACAAGATGATTCTTGAGGTCCCTTCCCACCTAGTACTTTATGAGTCTTTGAAATTCTTGAATCTTTTCCCTATCTATCCCTTCTGCCTGGCCACGATCTGTAATTTCTCCCCATTGGCCCTTGGCCCTGCTCTACCAGGCTACCAGTACACTGCACCTGGTTGTTTTCCAGTCAGGTACACAAGATCTGGGGGGAAAAAAGGGTCAGCAGCCAAAGACAATGAAAAGGCTGAGAAGATTCCTAGCCTTTTCCATTCTCCTTTAGCACATAACTTCCCTGCAGCAGAACATCCTATTGTTCTGCATCGTAGAAAAGTGGATCATTTTCCCTGGTGAAATATTCTTTCATTTGAAAATATGCTTAAGGCAAGACTGAATATTCATGTAATAAGGAATTTAATTTTATTAATGAGATGGCTTAACTCAATTTATTTCTGTTTGGGAATGTTCAGGATTTTGAAATGACTGTCATTTCTAAACATGTTGAATCTTATATTGAAAGAATGAAAAAAGAAGACAAACTGAAGGAAAACATTTTACCTTACTTACCCTCCCATCCAGCCTTTCCCTCAAATATTTTCGTGTGGCAATTTGTTCTGCTTCAGAACGAAAACAAACTTAAAACTACTGAAATTTCCTATAAAATTAAAATTCTGGTTGCCACCTTGCTTTATTATTTCCCTATCTCAAAATGTTAAGCAAAACCTTTGAAATTCCCAGGGACACTAAAGTGAAACAAAGAGTTGTGGTTAAAGCAGGCTCCTCTCCCTTACTAGCTCACTTGCATAGTTAATCCAGCTATCCAAATAAAAGAAAAGGAAGCAAACAACATCTTGTAGTGTTATTGGCACTTAATTGACGAGGTGAAGGAATAGTGCGTCTCTCTCCATGAAGATTTGTGTGGTGCTGGCAGAGAGAAGGATCATTTCAGAGGCAATATGTGCTAGACAGAACTGATGTTTCTATCATATATCTTTTCTCCTGATGACAGAAACTATAAATGTTATGAAATGTCCCCCCAGGTAATTTTGGTGAAAGAAGTTTGTTCATACAAACAGCACATATATCAGAAAAGTAATAAACGAAGGGCACAGTGTCAATAGGCAGGGTTTTCATATTGTCGTTATGAGGCATTTGAAACAGGATCTAAACACAGCCATTAGTCATTGATGGAACCATTAGTAGAAATAACATCATTTGAAGTCCTTTTAGCAATTTTTGTAACACAGATAATAAAAGACCTCAAAATGAACTTTAAATGTTTGTTTCCAGTCAAATAAGCTCTCATGCAACTGCCTATATGCCTTTAGTGGCAGACTTTGTAATTTTCTAGACTTGGAACAGAAACTGACCCTTGGTGAAGCACAACTGAGCTAAACAAAGACAACTGGTAAACACAGATGTAATGCAGATGTAGAAACTTCTCACTGACTTTCAGGCCCGTCAACTTTTCTGTGGCTTTAACATGATTGGCTAAGACAACTTCAAACCACAGAACAAAATTAACTTAATTCATACGTTGCTTTGTATCATGCTCAGAATTTGTTTAAATTACATACTTCAGGTTAAAGGCATGAACTGGGTGAAAGAGGATTCTTTCTTCAATATTGAGGAGCTTGGTTTACCTTATATACTTTCACATTTTTAAATAATCTGCAATTTAAAGTAGTAGTTTTATGTGGGAGAAAGTGATTTTTGAATCTTACTGTCAGGTCAAAACTAAAATAGGTCATTGATTACCAAAGAATAAAACAAGCAGATAAAGCAACCAAACAACTGCTCATAGAATTGATTTACAGCTATTTCTGCCAAGGATTTGTATGTCCTTCATAGCTCAACAGGGTTGGTCTGAAAAAAGGCAACATAACGTCATCTTAACAGCAAATCGTCACTTACCACTTGTTCTGTTTATTCTATGACTCATAGAGATAAGAAAGATAGGATAATTACCAGAGACCATCATGCTGTCAGCAAACTGGAACATGCTTCATTACACCACCACATAATCACAACTTTGCACTGAAGTAGCCGTGACAGTGCCTGTAATGAATGGAGTTAAACTGTCATTTATTATGTTAGACAGTCAGATTGGTCATAGTTTGCAACGTGGCAGTTTAGAGGATATATGTAATAATCTCAGGTCATTTATTATATGCACACAAGTAAGAGTGATAGGTTTTGCACCAGGGACAGCTGAAATCTGTGTAGTCACTTAGCCCTTGGGCTAGAGCAGGGCTGAGACACTGGCTCATGATTTCAGGGGAGGCTGTGGGTCCAGAGCGGCTCTGAGGCCCTGTGCTGTGGGCTCCATAGCTTTCCCACTGGGAGCATGGGGAGACTGTGTGTTTCCAGGGACTTTTGCCTCTGGAGCCCTACTGGATATGGGTGCTTATCAAGCCCCTTGCTGGACTAAGCTGGCAGTGTCAACAGTTTTAAAGGTGAGTAGTCTTTCTTCTCTTTAATTTCTTTGCTAGGTTTAGGGGGTGCTAAAACAGGAATGCACTGAGGGCAGCAAGGCCAAGGCTAATGTAGTTTGCACTGCAGTTTCAGTAGGGATGATGTGACTGCATTTGGCGAGAGGATCACTTGTTTTACTAAAGTAAGCCTCTCAACATTCAGGATAGTGATCCTTCTTCTCTATTCCTTTCCAGTGAGACCACAACTGGAGCACTGGGTCCAGTTCAGGGCTCCCCAGAACGAGAAAGACATTGTCACACTGGAGCAAGTACAGTGGAGGGTACCAGGATAGCAGGGAAGTATGTTGCATGAAAGGTAAGGAGAGGTGGGGAAGCTCCCAGCCAGGAAAGGTGATCTTGATGATGGAAGCTCACTGCTCTTTTCTGCTGCCCACTTGGAAGAGACACAGAGGGAGCCAGACTCTTCCGAGAGATGCACATGACAGAACAAGGAGTGGGTTACTCAAGCTATGATGTGTGAAATTTGTGAAGTAGTAGCAAAGGCACCTCTAACCATGGGGTTCAAGTCTAGGCATAAAAAAGAAATAAGGAATGAGCACCTACTCCATTTGAGGTCCTACTTGGAAAACAAACCACAGTTATGAGAATATGGCAAATAGTGCTTAGCTCTAGTGTAAATATCAACTGTCTGGCTTTTCCTCCTCTCATGACAATGCTTTGAAAACCATGCCAAAGTATTAGCAACTGAAATAGTATTAATATTGCAAAAACAGGGTTTATTGAAAGCCACTCAAAGGCATCCCAGCTGCAGTGTGTCAGCCAAATGTACAGCTTGTTGGTAAAGTAAAACACACTCTGGACAATGGGAACCAAGTTGTCAAGCAAGATAATTTCTCTGCCTATGGAGACATGGGTCTGAGCATGGGTGTCTCTCCTTCACTTCCATAGCAACACACAGGCACAGAGGAGATACAGGGTGAGAAGTACAGGCCTAAGAAGTTGTAGGAGGACACAAGAAAGCTATCAACACTACCAAGACTGCAGAAAGCTGCTTGGGAACTGATGTTCATGTAAAACCTGTGCTGCAGGCTCTACCTTCAGCCCAGTAAATCATGACTGCAAGCATATAAGCCCAGTTCAGACTGCATGTCTGGTAGAGAGATGCTGATCTACACTCATCTGAGTGTGCTGAGCTTCCACTGATCCTGAGGGAGTGCGTAAATCTGCCCTTGGGACACAACTGGGAACAGGGAGACTTTGATTTCTTTCTCTGAATGCTGTGCAGGGTGAAGAAGCATGGATCACTTGGTAGAAGTGGGCTGGTTACCAGCCCCTTATACAGATTCTCTGACAACTTCTGCTGACCAAGGAAAAGAGGAATCATCTTCCCCCCACAGAACTCTTCCATTTGGCAATCCTGATTGTTGGGAAAGGTACCAATAGCGTTAACCTTTTTTTCCTAGCCTTTCATGCTTAATTATTAAAATGTCTTGAGCCACACTGAATAATTAATATAGACTTTGTTTATGTCATGAGGGAGAGACGTTGTTGCCTTGGAATGATGGTGTATAACTTCTAAAAGATAGGGAATGGGTAAGGAGGACATTTCTGAGACTGGTCAGTTACATGAAACAGACAGAGACAGCTGGTGTTTCTCCCCTTACTCTTGTTTGCACCTGTTTGAAGCAAGACTACCATGCTGAAGGAAAAGGTATAAGCAATGCCAAAGTCCTCCTCTCATCCTAATAAAAAACAGCCTCAAGTGATCCTTCACAGTGGAGGTAGAGAGGAGTTTTATAAAGCCTAGAATTTCTTCTTTGTTATCACTACTTTCAAAACAATTTCAAGTTTTGCAGGAAGCTGAGTATTGATGGCAGTATATACATGGCTCTGTGGAGACAGAAGTCATTCTGATGTGTCATTCATATGTGCTGATGAACACTCAGCTTTGCTACCCCAGCTACAGCAAAGAAGACCTTGCAGGAGGGGGAAAAAGATCTAGTGAGTTTTACCAAGCCAGAGGTCAGGCAGTGTGGGCTTTCTCAGATATAAACCAATGGTACCAGAAAAGTTTTCCTGACAAGTCATTGCTGTCTCTCATATCCCAGAAAATATCCCCTTCAACCCACACTTTTTCTGTCCTCTCCTCTTACCCCTCCTGGTCTTTCAGCCACCACTTGCTGCTGCCATACCCCTTGGACCATCTGCTGTGTTCGCTGTCATGTGTGAGCTCCTTTGAAAGGCTCCTCCTGACTCAGTGATGGACAAGCGCCCTGTGATCCTTGCTTGCAGCAGAATAATCTCCTGGGAAATGGATCTTCTCTAGGAGCCAGTTGGGTTAAAAATCCCTCTCATATTTTTTGAGAGTGGTCAGGTTCCTGCTGGCAGTGAAAATAATGCACCAGTGGGAAAGGGTGGGAAAATCCATTGTCTTGGGAAGGGTCAGGAGGAGCTCAGAGTCTCTTTCAGCAGCTCTGCAGTGCCTAGGCTGATCTGGACAGATAGCTCCAGAGCGTTACTGACATCTCCTTTTCTGCAAGCAGGAGCAGAAAATACCCCAGACAGAGACCTCTAGAACGCTGGTGGGAAGTAAATCAGGATGTCATCTGCAGTTCTGGCAGTAAGAGCCCCTATGGACAGAACTGGAAATGTATATCAAACCAGCATCAACCACAGTGACCTGGGCTGGCTGTGAAACAGTCTCTGTGTGTTCCTCTGCCTCTCTGAAAGCTTTGTCTGTACCTGCTTTTTCTGTGCCTGTTTTCTCACACAAAAAAAACAACGTATGGATTCAAGTGGTGAACACTACAAAGAGTTTTTGGGGAACTGCTCAAACTGAGGCAGCCTTTGATGCATGGACAGAAACAAAGAAATGCATTTGCATCAGCACTACAAATCCTAGTTTGCTGATTCCTTGCACCTGTCGAGTTCATTCTCCCCCATCCTTCCAAGGCAACTTTTGCAGAGGAAAGAAACTGACATTTCCCTGGCACCTCCATTTGCCAGGGAATATTTGCAAGGCTCTGCAGGGTGGGGTAACCATCAACAACCAAAGCAAAATGTTAAACAACAAGTGATCCTGGGGTGAATAAAATGAAATTCAGGATGAGCCAAGTTGAGGGATGACACAAAGAGACCTCATATATGGTGGCAAGGTGTTTGCTGGACAATGGCACTGCTGAGGAACACTTCACAAAATCATAAACTTCCATCTGGAGCAACAGCAGTGGACAAGGCAAATACCCTGAGTGAGCATCATTATCACATGTTGTACTGTGAGGGAGATATTTCCTCCCATTCACCACTGATGAGATTGCACATAATTGCCTTCTGGCTGAGCAGAGGATTCAGGAACAGGATACTCCAATGCTGAGAGACTCGGGAAATCAGTCATCTAAAGATCTTTCCACTCAGCTTAACATCTACAAGGCCAGACCCTCATTCAGGCAACACTTTCATTGATTTAACTGGGGTCTTTTGCTTTTACAAGGTTTTTAGCATGGAGGAGAGACAGCCTACTGGAGCTAGGGGACACCCCAGTGCTTCATGAGGACTTTACAAAAACAAGAAAAAGGGACCCAGGATTTTTCTTTCAGAAATATAAAATATTTTTTTCAGAAATACAAAAATAATGATAGCTTTCTCCATCAAGCAAAATGTTTGTAAGCAACTGCTGGTCTGAAATCTGGCTTCAAAGCCATGGGCATTGATAAAAGCCATTTTCCTGCCTGTCTGTAGTGCCGTTAGGTTTGCAGCTAAACGCTGATCCACCAGCCAAGATTAGTCAAGCTGTCATGCAGAGTGCAAATTCTTCCTGTTGGAGAAGCTTTTTTTAGCTCATTTTGCCTTTGGAAAACAATGCAGGCTTGGGTCTTATGTTCTGAAAGAGTTTCACTGAAAATTTGAAGGAGAGGTTCTCTGTTGTTTAGGAGCTGGGTAAACACTCCTTCATCCTTGAAAACTATTTCCTGCAGGCCTCTCCTCTCTCAGGAGGCTTGTCATTGAGAGCTAAATACTTTGCCACCGTTGGGAAGTGAGAGGAGGTGTATTTACAGGAGGATGCTAATGCTGTGCACTGTGTTTCTGTACACAGTGTTTCTGCACACAGCAGATGCCTGAGCTGCCCTGCCAGCTGCTGAGCACGGATGTGCTGACGTCTGTGAGCCCTCACCAGCTGTGCCTTCACGTTAGAAGGGGCTTACCAGGGTGAGGGGCCAAAGTACAGCCTTTGAGCAAGTGTTGAAGTTCAGGGCTGGTGAGTGTGAGAAGGAAAATAGGCCCTGAAAAGACTTTATTTTAAATTGAAATCTAAGGAAACGGAACAGTATGGGAACACTAGTGAGATCTATACAGAGAACACAACATCCTGCTCTAAACTGAAGCTTTTCATCTCCAAGGACTCAGATTTTTCTCAGTAGATGTGGAAGTTGCACTCGGAGCAGCCTCCACGTGCTGAATTCACACAGCACATTGATGCACTGAGTGCGTTACTGAGCTGCACTGCTGAGAGCAGGATGCTAATGCTCAGCCTGAGTAACAGCATCACGTCACATTTTTAATGTTATGGCACAGTCAAACCATTCCTACACTGTGGGCCGTAGGTCAGCTGGCACTCAGTAACACAGTAAGTTGGATAGTATCTACCTCACCTCCATCCTGCTTTCTGGGACAGACTTGAAAGTAAGGGATTGTTTTGGCTGATGACAAGTATTAATAGATGAGACTGGCCCACTCTGAGAGCCACAAGGTAATATCATCTTTGTGACCTTCACTTATTTCCTCAGTACATCAACTGTGCATGTAAACTGTATGCTAACAGGGAGATAGAGCTTTCAGCTATCATGGCTTTCATCTGGGTTTTTTTCTCTGCATGTTAGGTAGGCTGTGGCAGGGGGGAGCAAAGCATCCTTTGGCCATATTAGAATGTTGCTCCAAACTCAGTTTTGGAAGTTAGACTGAAAATGCAAATCTATAAATCCTCAGCACAGGACCAGCTGAGTGAGAGCCTTAGAAGGGAGTTAGGCTGTGAGTTCCTGGTACAGAAACATCTCGCTACAACTGGCTGTAAGAGTTTAGAAGGTAATAAAGAGTTTAGAAGCAGTAAAATACAGAGTGCTTTGTGGAGATTTTTACAGCTGTGTTTGGGGAGGAACCAGAAAGAGGAGAAGAATATCTACCATATGAAGACACAGACATATTAAAAAAAAAAAAGAACAGGGCACTATTGCTAGAATATTTTCTGTGGTCATATGAGTAAGATCAGTGCACATGACTTGCAAATAATAGAGCACAAGATCATTCTTTCCCTTCCTCCATGTTTTCTTTGGTTATATTTAGTTTAATTACCAAATTATCCTCAAATGTGAAATGATTAAAATTAAAGTCCTAATGCATCAAACAGTGAAAGTTGACCAGGGCAGACACAGAAGTTTAGTTTTATAAGCTCTTTTTTTAGGGGCCAGCTGTGCAGATTTTCCTCATCTAATTGGTGCTGTCTTAGCTGAGGCACCTTGCAGTGGCTGGTGAGCCTCTCCAGGCACATGGGAAAATCCTGTAAGCCTTTTGTCTTCTCTGGCTTATAAAGGTCAGTGTACACTGACCTGCTTGAAGTGGATAGACAAGAAAATGCAAAATGTTAAAATACTTCTTTTCTTTTATTCACAGATATTCTGCAGTGCTTATAACCAGGTATCTCAAATGCATCCACAGAAAATCTGTTCAATGTGACATTATCTGGCAAAGGAAGTGGACACTACCAAAGCAGAGTCTAACCCCTGCAGTGCCATATTTTGGCAAAGAAAATCTCCTTACTTTGGGCTTAGAGACGAAGGTTTTGTCAAGTAAAATCTGTTCCTGTGTTTATTATTGTTCTGTGGGTCAGAACAAGGGACATACTCCTAGTCTTTTAATCTATCCATAAAATGTCACAACAATGCTCTACGTTGTACATATTAATGGTAGATTAAAAATTAATTGCCACCAAGTAAAAGAAACAGCAGGCTTGGTTTTATAGAATAATTATTATCAATTAGATATAACATTCTGCCTAAACATAGCATGCAGATTCTCAAAGGGGAAAAGGTGTAAGAGATTTTTCCTTTTCCACTTTAAGTCTAGTCAGACCTAATGGGGAATGAAGTTCTGCAGAACCCTGTAATTTCCCTGAAAGCTCCCTGACTGAAAATGTATCTCATACTGATGTCTTCATGCTTTCTTCATGTACTTGGCACAGCAGGCAGACACAGAAATGACAGGAGAGATTTGTCCCTGGCTGTTTGCTTAATCATTTAAACAGATACACCAGCTACTGTATTTTGTTCAAAGCTTGATGTCATTAATACTATCATGGGTATAAAATATCATACGTTGGAATTTTCTGCTGACACAAAACACTCCATCAGGCTGTGGTTGGGGCTGCTGTAGAGCTAAGACTTTTTCACAGTCATAAACTATTACTGTCTCTGTCACTAGGAACCTCTAGGCAGGCAAAGTCACGGGCCATGCTAGCTCAGCCTTCTTTTCATCTGATTTTGTAAACAGATTTTAATTATTATAATTAAAAGGCTGTCAAAAAGCATTTCATAGACACAACATTTACAGTATTTTTCCGTCCAGTGAAGGGCATTTGAAGTGAAAGAGAAAAAATATTCTCACATTTTAATAATAGTAGCAGAAGTTCAAGTCACTCTATCTGGGGAGTCATCTTGTAAAAATGTCATCCGAGGGACTTGAGTTTAACCTGTTTGAACCTTCCCCAGCTTCTATTCTCCTGCTTTTCTGAAGATCCTGGTGTTTGTAGGCAGCATTGTCCCTGTCTACTTTAGAGCAAATACAGGCACTTTCTTCCAAATGCCTGTGCAAAAGGCTACTCCCTGCAGGAAGAAGCCTTTGAAAAAAATGAATATTTTTAATATTGTGAAAGAAAGTAATTCCATTCCTCTTGCTGTGTGATTATAGTTAGCAGTTTTATTATTAGCTGATGTCTCTCTGGAGGCTTTTGTGCCATGTTTTGCAGCATGTCGGGGGTGGGTATGAAACACTCCCTTAAGCAACTACTTTGTTGCTCTATCATGAATGTGTACAACCATCAAACATGTCCTAAGGCTCCCAAATTGCTCTTTTTATATTCCATTCAATGATTTTTGTTCAAAGAGAAAAAGAGAAACTCTGCTCCCTGAACCAAGCCAGAACACATGAGCCCAAGTGTTTCGCAGGATTTAAGGAGAGATGCTTTGCTCCTCCCCTGCTCTCCCAGGGCTGTTTCTCACACCTCATTTTTGGGTACAAATGGTGCCATTGGGTGGGTGTTGCAGCAGGCTGCCTCCTGGTAGGTGCAGCACACCGAGGAGAGAGCTGCTGGGTGAGCAAGTTGGTCTGCTGGGTACTCCAGTGGACAGGATTTCTCACCATTCAGTGCTAACTGACTGGAGCTGGGATTTAATTTTGTACAGTGGACATATGGGAGGCAGGGCAGCATCTGCCTTATTGCTGTCTGCTCTCTGTCAGCCCGGCAGCTACAGCTGTAGTCCAAAAAAAGCTGCATCTGAACATTTTGAGGTCCTTATTATCTTTCTCTGAGGTCCTTATTATCTTTCTCAAGTTAGTCCCCACAGTCTTCAAACTGGAATGTGGGATTTGCTCAACTGTTTCTTATGGGTTTTTTAAATGAGAGAAGCTCAAACAATAAGGCATCCACTTTTCATGAAGCCATTTATATTAGAAACTGCAGAGCAAGCAGTAGTGGCTATAATATGCCCATCACCAGATAAAGTCCCTGCTTGGTCCTCAAGCAAGAATAGGGACAGTAGTAAATACTGTATTGGATAAACACAGGTCAAGTGTGCAGCTGGCTTCAGGCATGATTCTGGGAAAGTAATAGGTGAAAAGCTGAATGAAGTGGTTTTTTTCTCTCCCTGATGACAGAAAGGTGTGTGGCAGGAGGAGTGGTAAGTCATGCTGCGTGCTGTTGTCACCACAGGGCATTTCTCAGAAGCAGACATTTGCTCGGGGAAAAACAGCACTGCAATCCAGTCATGTCATGAGCTACCAGTCTGGGACCCTTCCCAGGCAGGGAATACAGACACCTTCATCCCAGGAATTACAAATCTCTGGTGTGATGCAGGTTCTGCTGCTTATTCTGGAAGGGCTACGCAGCGATTTGGAGAATTCAAGCTAAAGTGCTTTTCATTATGGCCTCAATTTTAAGTTACTGAATATCTTCCAGACTTCCATGCTTTATGTGAGCATAGTGAGACCTCAGAATCCAGTTGAGTGGTGCAATCAAAATCTGGAAATGGTGTTACCTTCAAATCAGACAAGCTTTCTAAAATATTCTGTCAAGTCTTACACTATTCTTGGGGAAGAGAAAGTCACAGACTCTTGGAATGACTTGGATTTGGAAGGGACCTTAAGGATCATCTAGTTCCAACCCACATTCCATGGGCAGGGACACCTTGCACTAGACTGCTCAAAGTAATCTTGATATAGGTCTTTCTGCTACCTTGATATTCAGTCATCACTAAATATTAATTTCTTCAATTTCAGCCCGTTTAATTTGGTCATAACCTGAAGTGATGTGACTTCTGAATCAGAAAATGACAAATTCCTGCCAGAATAAAAATTTTTAAATTCTTTTTAAGAAATAATAAAAATCAATTAGAAGGATTTGGCAGAATTTTCTGCATTAATGCACATGAACTATGTATTTACAGACATTGCACTTACATTGAAAATTTAATCAACTCCATTGAACCTATAGGTAAAATGTGTAGCATGTACTTTTTCCTTTCATTTTAAAGCATATCCACAAGTTGATACCACACAGAGTTCTTCTGGTATCTGTGATAATGAATAGACACAAATTAATTTTACACAAAAGTACAAATGCAATAAGCATTATTGAAACTACCTTATGAAGATAAAAGGGGGAAGGAAGGCAAATATAAGGAAAAAGTCTTTTTAACTAGTCTTCAAATGTTCTAAAATGCCTTTTGAAAAAAATATACTAAATATAATAATTTGCAGTTAAAAAGAAAATAAGAAATCCAGGTGCCAAATGATGAAATATCAATGACTTCCCACTCTGGTAATATAAGTCAAATAAAACTAATAAACCTGCCATGTAGTAATTCATTTCAAACGTGTTTTATAGTAGGTTGAATGTGAACAAAGACAAACATAGGGTAAAATATAATTGAGAGGGAGAAAAAATATTTACTGTCCTCTTAGCCAATGAACTTAAAAATTTCATTCTGTTTAAATTGTTGGGTTTGTAGCTTAGAAAATGCAAGTGGGAGGAGATCAATAATCTTGGTGTCATGTCCTAGTGACACACAGAATTTTGTAGGTCTGTAGGCCCATAAAGTTGTCTAGGTGTTTATTCAAATCTCGTTTAAAATGTCAAATTTCACAAGTCTGAAAGGCTAATTTGGAAATTTTGCAATTCCTTGCAAGACTCACAGTGGCTTCAGTTCGTAGTTAGCATGGAATAAGGACTATAATTAAAGATTCTCTACCAGTAACAGTATTTTGCCACCTGACACTCATAAGCACAGGTCACACACACACATACATCTTTAGTAATTTTCAGACTTAGCTCTTGCTGAAAACAAGAGTACAGTGTTGAAAACAAGAGTACAGTGTTGAAAACAAGAATACAGAATACAATGTTACAGCATTTGAGGCTAGAATTGGATTCTGGTTTTGATTTTAAAGAAAGAAATCAGCTCTGTTGATCTCAGTAGGGATAGTGATGCTGCTGCAGAGCGCCATCGTCCTCTGCCACACAGATCTTAGAGTCACTTTGTACTACTGGATATACCTACATAGGACAAACAAAGACCACTGCCTTCCCAGCAGTTGTTGCTACCAAGAAAGTTGGGATCCATCTCATACAACTGCATTTTTCTGAAATTGAATCGTGTACTCCGATAGAGCCACATGGTCTTTCTCTCTAATGTGAAGTAAGAGCAGTGCCTCCATAGGGAGATCAGTTCAGTCCTGCTGCTGTCACCGTAGAGTTGGTACCTGTTTTCCTCTGTTGATATCAGCAGTACCCAGATTCCTGGCTCAGAATGAATCCCTAGCCTTTGGTCAAGTGGTGTTAGGGGAGATGAACCCACCAGGGCTTATCCATACAGCCACAGTTCCTACTTTCTCCTTCCATCTCACTTAAGGTGCAGCAGGAATCAAATTCCCATCTGATGCTGTCAGGCTACATCACCTCCATGTGAACCATGATTTACCCATGTGTTTACTGCACATTAAACATCAGGAGGCAAGGGCTTACTGGCACTGACAGGCAATTCAACCTCAGGAAAATGCTCCATGCTCAAAAATGGACATTGGCTGCACATCCCCACCCAGGTCATGCACAAATGTATTTAAATTGCAGACATCTAAAGAGTGTCTGCTTAGAAAGAAAAGCCAGTAATCTTAGCACAACATGGCAGGTCACTGAAGAACAACATACTCCTGGTACTCATTAAACTTAAGGTAAGGGATCAACTGCTTTTTCTGTACCAACATCTGATGAAAAATGAGACAATGATCTGAGGCCATTAAGCTTCTTTTTCCCTCTCAGTGTGTTTTTGGTTTTGTAAGAACTAATTGCATCCCATTTTGAAAATTTTTCACCATTTGCAATAGCAAATATTAATGTCACTTAAAAATTCATAATAATGTCACCATTTTACTCGCTCAGCATTACACTGTAAAAAAATTATTAACCCATTTAGATGTTAGGCAAGGGTTCCATGAATGCACAGATCTTCAGGAGATGTATGATGACTGAGAAGCTTCTCAGTCAATAATAAGCTTTTGTGCCTTGTGTAGTTTTGTTAAAACTTTTACTTTACATATTTGATCAACTTACATTTTTGTCAGTGTCACAGCTTCTAAACTTGCTTTTGCAGACTCAAAAGAAGTACATTTAGTCCCACATTGAAAAGGTTTAAAATGCTTCAACATCTCATGTCACTCTGGGATGAAGATAAAATGTTGTGCCCATGAGTTGAGGAGTTTTTCTGTTCGCCAGGGTGGTACCCAACACTACAGCCAAATTTGAAATTCCATTTAGGGTTCAGAAACAGCAAAAAGGAAGGAAAACTAGAGGAAAACTAGAGGTTTGCAGAAGGGTTCAGTTACTCCGTTCTTTTTTTAAAATCCCAGGAAACCTCCATCTCTTGTTTTCAAGGTGACAAAATGGCCTTAAAAATTTGAGACTTCTAATCCAGATGTATAGATGTTTGACTTTGAAGCTAAAATATCTTCATGCATGAAAAATTAATTTATGAAATTCAATTTATGAAACCTTTTCTTAATAATGATATAATATAATTTATAAAATCAGACTGGAAATGAGCAGCAGATTCTAGTCAACAGAGTGGTTGATCTTAGGAACAGTGATAAGTAACAGCGAGTGAAAAGAATGAGTTTATTTGGTTTGTGGGAAGAATTACATGACAAGCTTCCTTGGCAGAGCCAGTTCCCATCAGCAAGAAGGACCTCTCCAGTCAATGGTCTCTAGTAGTAATTTTTCCTTTTCTGCAATTCATGATATGAAAGAAATTCCAGTAATTACAACTGGAGAAATGCAGAAAGCAGCATACATAATTAAGATCCTCTTAATCCCCAAACCTCTCCAAATCATTGCTAAAAACCTTTCGATCTGGGCTGGACCACTTGCAGCACAAAAGGTGCTATAGGATGGATAAATAACTTTGCTGATTGATGTCCTAGTGTTGTACTGTTCCTGATTTTATGGCTCTCCAGAGTTCACTTTCTTTTCCCACTTCAGGGAGACAGGCAGTGCCGTCTGGGGAAGGAGCTCTCGTAGCTGGGAGCTGGGCAGCAAGGGCCAGGGCTGCTCATGTCACCCCATGAAGCCTTGCTCTCTGTGTCCCTCTGACTGCCCCTCAGAGAGCAGAGTCTAATTCTTTGCTTCTGAGTAATAACAGAAAAGTGATGTAAAGCCTGAGTACACCTTTTCCTGAATGACCTGTACTTCAGCATTTCTCATTAGAAAAACTGGCAAATCATTCCATGTCAGACTGTGATTCAAGAAAACATGGCTTCAAAGTCAGAAGTGAGAATGAGATTGCAACAGAGAAAATTAAAAGGCGACACTTCCTGTGCTTCCTCTGTCCCTAACTCATCTGGCAGTCAGCTGCATCACTGCTGATGGTCTGTCAGCAGGATGTCATTCTTTCAATTAATCCAACATTTGCACATTCCTAAATATTGGTGTTCCCTACCCTCCTAATGTTCCACACAAAACATAAAATATGTTTCTGAGGTATTATTTCTTTAAGCAATTTAATTCAAGTGTATCATGTATAGATTTTTAGCTCTCTAAGCCACAAATTAACTTTGTGAATAGATGCACATTTAAAATATACATAGTCTATTTCATTACCTCACTATCAACTGCCAACCTTCATGGTCAATGACTGTAGAAAGTAAATTACAATTTATTACTGAAAGTGTTGGTAATTGATGCCAGAGAATGTGTCTTGAGAACACTCATATAATTTAGGAGCTTGAACATTCAAAATTATCTTTTGACATTTGAGTTAAAATTTTATACTCTTCCTTGGCACCCATCCTTTCACAATCTCACCTTCCTTTAATCCTCACAACCTTCCTCTTCTTATGTGCAATGTGCATTTTTTTGACCTTGGAGTTTAAAAGAGATTTAGAAACACACAAACAGTCATGTTCACTTTTGTGACATTATATCCCAGAAGCAATCCAGACAAAGGGCTCCAATGTGCACACTCCTGTCCCTGAGGAGGGGAGGGGAAAGTAAGGACATTACAGAAGTTAGCCAGGTTCCTTGAAAGCACCCCAAAATACTGCAGAGATGAACATACTAAAAGAATTTATATAAAAAGGAAAGGAAATCATTAATGGGAATATTATTCCAGGGTTTCTTTAAAGAGAGATTCACAGAGACAAGACACCTGTAAGAATAAACCAAAAAGGACATCTGTTGAAACGAGCCACTTTTGCTATGTAGTAAATGTCAGGTGGAGGAGTAAGAGGGGATTCAATCAAACCAAGCATGGACTGCCCTGACTTCTTTTTGCCTGAAGTAGCTGCTGTATCCTGCCTGCCAAAGTAGAGACATATATTCTGCAGAAGACATGTGGCTATCTAGTTTTCTGAGTCTTATAGAAAATTTCCCTATTTAGGGGAATTGCTGAGTTCTTCGGCGATTTTCAAAGAAACATAACTAATAATAAACTCAGCGTTTCAAAGCATGCAATCAAAGGCTGCCAAAGAGAAGATGCATGAAACCTACTCAAGAGGGTTAGACTAACAGGTAGAGTGCAATATTGTTTATAATAAAATATTTATGAATTACAATGTAACTACAGTAGTTTGAAAAAGGGTAACAAAGTAAGTAATAATACAGACATTTTATCTTGTAATCCTGCAAAGAGGGACGCTCAGGAGGGCAGGATAAAGTCTTAAAAGCTTCTGAATACAAGTGAGAATAGCCAACAAAATAAAATTATAACCATCTATTAGCAATTACATATGCTGTGGTTTTATTGCTGTTTTCATGGTCAACCCTATTTGTATTGAGCACAGTACAGTTAATACAGCACTCCTAGGAAAAGAAATCCTTTTTTAAAAAGTTATCAATTTTTTCCCCTGCTGTTTCCATCACACAGAAGATTCTGGTAGTTCTTTACAATTATAAAGATACAAGAACTATTGAAAATGTTGATATGCCATTAACTGCTAACCATTAGTATGAAAAAAACCAAAAGGCTCATATGCATGTACTTTCATATAATTATGCTGCTTTCTCAATCACTTCTAATGTTTCCACAGTTTTCATCATTGCTAGCAAATCAACATCTATTCGAGATCTTTCATGATTCCCATTTGAATCCCGTAGTGACACAGTAACAATCGAAAGTAGAAATAATGTTTTCATTAATTATTGATGCTGAAGAGAGTGCAGTGCACCACAGCATGGGAAGCCTGTCTAAACCAGAAAGAGGTAAGAGAGCAAACTCAAGAGACTTGCACAGTGAGGATCTGTTCTGAGCTCAGGAAATAGCAAGGGAGATGGGAAAGGACATGGCAGGAGAGGAACTTGAGATGGAGCCTGTGAGTAACCATGGCCAGGCCTGCAGGGGCTGATAGGAAAGCAATTGGCTTGGTTTATTATGTTGGATTTCTCTTTACTTGCCTGGGATTGTTTCACACAACCCTTACTGAACTACATCTCTAAAAGCCTGAATTTAGTCCAGAGTGGTTTAGAGATTGACCACTTATTTTCTGATAGGAAGTAACATACTAACAGGCCAAGATATTGCTGATAAGAAGATGGACAGGTTCTTTCCCCAATTCAGAGATCATAAGAGCATTCTTTCTGCACTTTAGTCTCGATTACTTGAAGCAAAATTCAAATGGAACCAAACACTTAGGCAAAGAAGCACTGTAACTATCAGAGCAGCAAAGAGTTAATTTCTATTCATGACAAAATTCCCTTCCAGCCTGTTCTCCCTCATGGATCCCTCACTTTGACCCCTGGCACCTTTGCACAGGCAGGATGCACAGAGGAGTTTTACACAATGTTGTCAGCAAAATGTGGCTAAACAATGCTCTCCAGTTTGAGACTTTAAAACTAAACTGTGTCTCTTTCTCTGTAAACCAGGATCACATGGAGGTAAGGTGATGTCCAAAGCAGGTTTTCAGCCTGGCCATTCTCTGTCACCTGATGTGTCATTTGTGAGCTCTACAAATGAAACATTTCCCTGTCTGATTTCATGTAGGTATAGACATGAAGTATAGACACTTCAAGTCTGTCAGTACATTTGTCTTCCGTGAGTTCCCTGTCACCCTGCCCTTGTGATAGTCCTGCAACACTACGGGATGGACAAAGAGCTCTGGATGCAACACGGAGGTGAAGTGTCTCCATTAGGGGCAACTTCAGCCATGGCCCAGAACGTATGGTCAAAGAGAAGATGGAGATTATTTCCTTCTCTGCCCTATCCTTTGCCTCTGTTTCTCTTTCTGTTCTCAGATTTCTTCTAGTGTAGGGACTCCTATTAAACACAACCAAAACGCACATGCAAGACCTCCTCAGGAAGGTCTGCAGAAAATGACCAGATTTCCGGAGTAATACACATACTTCCAGGAGAGATGGAGCACGCAGTAAGTAGTAATTGGTACCATACCCACACACACAGAGTAATCTGGGGAGCTCAATTAAATTACTGTGCTGTATTAAGAAAAGTATGTGATCACACAGTTAATGACATAGAACATGCACAGGGAGAGGAGAAAATCTACAGTCACATTTTCAGTGTCTGGTTTTTCATACCTTCTGAATGATTAATGATGTTTAGGATACCTTAATATGTCATTTTTGTTTTGAAATTCACAGGTGGTTTTTTCTCTTGAAAAAGAGACTTGATTGCTGCCCCAAGGAGAAAAGACCCTGAGTCAGCTTCATAATTAAATGTAACATGCAGGTTTTGAAATATGGCAATAAGTTCACCTTACAAAGCACAGAAGCCAGGAATGGATGCTTGAGATGAAAATTTTCAGGCCTTTGCCTTTGCTATGCCATCTTTGTAACCTCTGCAAAGAGCTCAGCCAAGTTACTGGTGATAAGCAGTAAAACCTGTTGATAAGCTCCTTATTGCCCGAAGCTCTGCTCTATCCAGGAAAAGCATATATTGATCAGGAGATGAATGATATTTAATATCTGAAAGATGGATTTGAAATGGTTATGGTTGTTAGTCAGTATTTGTGATTACCCCAGTACTACGGATGCTGTATGTCATTGCAGGTGCCATGTCAGAAATGCAGCAGGGTAGAACAATGTCACGTAGTGTAGCAGGTTTCTGTTCTAAACCAATGTAAGCACAATTGTTGTAGGATAATAACATGAATTACCTCAAGGGAGCGTGTTTACACTTATATTAATATCTGTGGAAATACCCAACCCATTCTAGTGCCTAAATTCATATTCTAATCATTTAACCAAAGTTGAAGGAAAGTTAGTAACAGATCTTTTCCAACTCAATTGCTGTCTGAAAAATCAGTACCCCACTAAAATGCAAATGACTCCCTTTCATCTTTGAGTCACGATATGATAATTTAATATGATTTGGTACAGAATATGACTCACTGCTTTTGAAATCATTTGGACTGACGTTGGATTGAAAATGTGAGCAGGCAAAATGTAAGGTTAGCTCCCGGACTAACATAGCAAAGAAGCTCAGGTTCTGAAGGGGGAGCTAGACACCACTCTGAATTATGAAAATTGGCTTCTGTTGGTTGCAGCAAATACATGTGTCCAGTGGGGAAAAGGTTGGCTCACAGAAAGAAAGGTAGATGTCGTACCAAGTGAAAGCTGTTGTCATGATTGCCCACATCCAGGGAGTCTTGTTATGCTTTGGAGATCACCAGCCAGGAAACAGGACTGTGTTGCCAAGTAAGATGGGATAGAAGACACTTAAAACAATTATTGTAAATGGATGGTTGGCAGCTGTTGTTGAAAAAAAGAAGGGAAAAAGCTTTCTTATAACAAAAGAATCTCTTAGGAAAATATTGAACGTAATGCTGTTGGAGCATTCCCATGTCATTCAGTATCATTAATGAGGGATGGAAATTGATATTGATGTTAGCTAGCACCCATGTGCAGGTGCAGAATTCGGCTGGCCAAGATGAAGATGTTTGAATTGTTTTTGAGCAAGAGCTGGCACAAAAAAATGCAGAGATGAAATTGTTATAATGACAGGGACATTCAAATGTGGAGATTTGGACCAGGGAACATCTATTGATCTGTGTTCACTGGAGAGTGATGTATAATATCAAAGATCTGACCAGGAATACAAATGAAACTTGCTTAAGCTTCAGGGAAAAAAGCAAGAGGACAAAGAGGATGAGGCAAACTTGAAAGTGTGAGTAAAATTACTCCTTATTTCCACAAAATCAACAAGTTTAATTAATCAATTATCGTGTATGAAAGCTCGGAACCTTTTAGGTATTTCACACTCTAGTTTGGCTTTAAGGTGGATTCTGCGTGCCATTCAGCCAGGACTGTCCCAGGTTAGGCTGATTCCTACAGTGATTTACACAATTCCCCAGACATCTAGTCCTGCAGAGAAGATTCATCTCTCATTTTTTCCCATCTCATTACTTGGGGTGAAGTGGGAGCTCATCCTTAGGACTTCCATGGATTTTGGCAGATGACTCAGGAAGAATACAAGTTGATATCTGCTACAGTACTGTTTGTCCTTTTGGACAGGGGCTCCTGTCATGTTGTGAGAATATGATCACAGTGCACCTCCCTCTTTGCAGCAGACCATGCCAGAACTAACTCTTAGCAGGCTATAAACAAATCAAAAAAATATGCCTTCCTGACAGTCATACATGATTTTATGCATTTGGACATTTTCTTATGTGATAGAATCAGAAACAAACAGAACATAATTAGAAATTAATGTGCAAATGAAAGAGATAAGCAAGGCTTTTGGTCACCTGGATACAACTAGACATGATGGCAAAAGGAAGGCAGTGGAAGATGAGAAGGTGAATGAGAAAGACAAGGGTTAAACTTGTTTTGCTGAAAGTGAGGGTCCTCATGCAGCCTCACCTCCCTTGCCACAGAAAAACTGTTGTTCCTTGTTGAGATTTCAGCTCTACTTATTGATACTGACTGTTGGACTATGGACTGGGAGCATATCAGTCACACAATTTTTTGTGCATATTATCTCCATCTTCCTTACAATGCACTAACAAACCAAATTCCACCTTTAAATCCTGTGAGATTGTTGGGATTTGTTTTTGCAACGTAAGTTATTAAAAATCAGCGGAATTCATGGATTAAAAAAGACCCAACCTATTTAGTCATACCAGAAAGCAGAAAAGTTTTTAGCTGATAGTTTAAAAAAAAAAATCAAACAATGAAACATGACAAGTTTCATCCCACCATCTGATCTCTCCGGAAACTTCCAAAACAAATAAAAATAGTGATTTAAAATGAATAGACTTAATGTAGTCTTACTCAGTGTTGTTTTTACTATGCTGTTCTGAAATCACTGGCAGCTGAAAAAAGAGACCTACAAAGAAGCAAAATGTCATAACGCAGCATGTCAATAAAATCTCACCAGCAAAATGAATAATTTCAAATGTCTTTAAAACAAGATGGATTGACTCTTGTATACTGTTCGATCATGCTGTTTCCCAACATGATCTGATGCTATCTGCCTGTGCAGGAGCAAACCATCATTTTACACCTTATTTGGAATTTTTTCCTTGCTATTTTTTTGTTTGGTTGGTTGGTTCTTGTTAAGAAATGCACTGTACATGCCCAGCAATGGCTTACTCCATGAAGATTATGTCTAGATGAGTGGAAGCAGTTGAATTACTACACTTTAAGAAGCTGTCATCTGCTAGCTGAGAGTCCCTCAGGCAAATCCATTGGTTTGTATATTAAGGTACACATCCACATACACTCATGCACCAAAAGTCATTCTAGAGATTGCTTTCTTCATTAATAAAGAGGCCAAAAATTCTAATAGATCTCATCTTCTTCTTTGCATATTCTCTAGCAAATCAATCTGGATTTGATTCAGAAGATGTGGGAAATTGGTTTTGTTAAATTCTATTACCTGTAAAACAGTATAGTGTTACACTAACATAGTTAGATGAAAGCTAATCAGTAGAAAAAACAATATCTGCTATATTGAGCAGGTGATTTCTATTTTATAGATATGTCATTCAATTTGTTTCAACTTGTGAGGCACCTGTGCTGAAAATGCATAACATGGTCATTGTTCTTCTGAAGGAAGAGAACTCCAGTGCATACAATAACTGTTAGAATTGCTACACATTTTATTAAAATAAGGGTGTGATTGCTTTGAAAATGTGATTGCAAGTCATTAGGTGTGTGTGAAATACTATTCTCAACATATACATCTGAAGTAAGGTGACAAAAACTTTGTTCCCTGCCTCTTTGCTTAAAAACACTCCTATGGTTTGATGAGGCCAGGGAACCTTGGCTCCTCCTGAAGTGCTTGGTGCCTTGAATGCAGCAGGGACTTTCTTATCATTCCTTTCCTATGTTGTGTAATGGGCATTTCTGAGAACTGAGGGTGTGCTTAGAAAATGAACAGCAACAAATACTCCCTTTTTGGTCATTTTTGGTGAAACCAAGCATTTGGAATAAGGAATAGCCAGGACAAAAAAGTCCTACCAGCAGTGTGGAATGGAGTACCCACATTTTAAAATTACATCTTCTTACAACTTAATAACACGGAATTTGCACCTGTTTAGACTACTCATTGTCCTGTATATCCTTCTTATCCAAGAAAGAAAAGCTGTCCAGATGATTCAGGTGATAGGTGTCCAAGTGTTATCAGCCATGGCTTTGCATCAGTATATGATAAGAGGAGTAATTTGTATTTAAATAAGCTTACTCTGTGTTTCTTGACCAGGAAGGTGATTCAAGTATCCAAAATTTCATTTACATTTGGCTGAGAATAGCTGTTATCATGTTCTAAACTACAATCATTCACTGCAATTAATTTCTACTTTGGTTAAGGATTACTTTGCACTTGAAAAAGCAGTAAGGTGCATATCTTGTTTTTCAGAAATTTATTTCCTTTTCTATAATACCATATGTTTTGAATGTTCAATTTACAGTCTAATACTCATCCTTTGAGACATTATAATGATTGTTTAAAGCCACAAACAGAAAAGTACAGGCACAAAATTGCTATGTTGAAGTGCAAGCTGACTCTTGAAAACTTGAATCCATTGAGCAGAAGAGCATTATA
This sequence comes from Orthonyx spaldingii, assembly GCA_013397795.1. Taxonomy (NCBI): domain Eukaryota; kingdom Metazoa; phylum Chordata; class Aves; order Passeriformes; family Orthonychidae; genus Orthonyx; species Orthonyx spaldingii. The sequence goes on from VZTJ01000295.1 coordinate 45,443, forward strand.
TTAAACAAAGTAGGATTGGTCCCAAAGAATAATAGAAATATTCCCTATAAGCCAGGAAAGTAACCCGGAAGGTGAGTGGAAAATAACCACATTTTCTTATTTTGTATTGCAAATCATAGATTTCATTTTAATATGCATGTGTAAAACTACCTACACAAGAAAAAAGATGCAGCTTGTGTTGGAAAAAACATTGAATAACTAATGTTCAAATTTGTGTTACAGACCAAAGCTGAGAAATGCGGGAAATGTAAAGAAAAGAATGCTCTGTCTGAGTCATGTAGCCTTCTGACATACAAATTGATTTGATGAAACTAGAGCTGTTCCCTTTCATGGAATTACAGAATCAATTAGGTTGGAAAAGATGTCTGAGATCACCGAGTCCAGCCTATGGCTGAACACCCCCTTGTCAACCAGACCATGGCACTGAGTGCCACATCCAGGCTTTTCTTAAACACCTCCAGGGATGGGGACTCTGCCACCTCCCTGGGCAGCCCATTCCAATGTCTAATCACCCACTCAGTGAATAAATTCCTGCCAATGGCCAACTTGAACCCTGTTGTTGTTCACTAAATGTTGCTTCTGGCTTACCACCAAAAGTCCCTAGGTGTCACTGTCGGAAGTAGCCGCGACAAATAAGGACTCTAAGTCCAATTCAGGCCAGAAAAATCGAAGGTTGTTTATTGTAAGAGTCAGCATTTTTTATACACTTTTGTATGTTTATCATTCAAGTTACATGTTCATTGGTTACATCCCTACTACAACAGATTCATTGGTTATTATTCAGATACAACATACTATTATTAGAAACTTATAACGCAAGCTCTCTAAGTATTCTAAACATGTAGACAAACACCTGGTACAGTATCAGAGGCTGTTTTCTCCCTTGGTTGTTTTGGTTCCTTGCTTCTGTGAACACTGAGTTTCTCATGGATAGACACAGATCGTGCTAATAGTGAAATGTCGGACAGACAGGCTTGTTAACCTACGAGATCCCACAAAACCCCTGGTGCAGCTTAAGACTATGTCCTCTCATCCTGTTGATAGTTACCTGGGAGAAGGGACTGAACCCCCACCTGGCTCCAGTCTCCTTTTAGGGAGTTGTAGAGAATGAGGTCTCCCCTGAGCCTCCATTTCTCCAGCTTAAACACCGCCAGCTCCCTCAGCCACTCCGCGTAAGTCTTGTGTTCCACACCCTTCACCAGCTTGCTGCCCTTCTCTGAACTCCTTGAAGTGGTGTTTTTAAAGTCCACCTCAATATCCTTTCCCATCTGCATTTCTTCTCCTTCACCCTGAGCAATGACAATTGTCTGTTTACTTCTCTGTCCAGATCACTGCCTCATATCACCCCTTCCCTATGACTCAAAGATTCCTCTATAGTACTTGGAAAGACTGTATTTTCCTCTTGCAGATTTCTCCTCAGGCCTCACTTCTGACAGATAATACTTGGGGATGAGGGAATACTGCCAATAACAGGATTATCAACAATTACAGCCTCCTAACATTCAGGTTCCACATGTTCAACATCATATTCCATTTCACTCTGAAATACTTTGCATACAGTGCAAAGACCACAGAGCTTTGCCATCTATATACACTTTCATCATTTTCCTCCCCAGCAGATAATAGAGAGACTGCAATGAATCACATACAACTCCACTGAAAGAAAAATGAACAAGACATTCACAGACAGTAGATGACCAAAATGGTGTTGAGTTTCCATAAATAATACATTGCAGAGATTAATTAATTATGGTTCAAGGGAAAGGTTTTAGCACCATCATGCATTATTTCCTCTCTGATTTGGAAACAGACCTCTGGATCTGAAAAGGAACAGAGGCATGGCATCTGTTTGACTATCCAGGTGGTGACATTCTTTTGGGTTCAAAAGGGCTTGTTCTCTCTGGTTCCCTGCTCTCACGTGATCACAGTTCACATTTCTCAACATCCAGAGGAATCCTCCTGGGATCAGCTAATGAAAAGTGCTGTAATTCAAGAAATGCATCCCCTTTGGCTGCTATTATTTGCTTGTCTTTGGCAGCCAAACAAATATTGATATTTGGGGGCCTCATCTACCAACAGAAACTTCTTTCACTGGTGTCTCATATGGATGCAAATTAATAGTGCATATAATCCACTCACAATCAAAACGTGGGTTTTTTTGTTGCAAACCTGTTTTTTCTATTTACTTTTATTTTCAGTTGAAGATTATTCTTTACCATGGCCTTATTCTTCTACTGATTTGCAGAACCACTGGGAATTAGATTAGTCAGGACATAGTGCAAACCTGATTCTATCTTGTATTTATGCTAGCAAAACAGACAGGTTTTTTTTGCCCAGAGGGAGGTGTCTGGGAAAAAAATGGGGAAAATGCAACATTTCCTAACATAATGTGAAGGTGTATTATTTCTAAAAACCGTTTAAACAAACAACAAACAAAACCCACCAGAAACCCCAGGCAATGTGCCAAACATCCTGTAGTGTTGTTGCTGTGTCAGAGCTCCTGTAGCTGACCTGTGCAGCTAACACAGCGTGCTGCTCTGCAAGGACATGGCTCTGTCTCACCCTGACCCAGGGCTTGCTGCTTTCCACAGAACACCAGGCCCACCCCAAAGCTATCTGCACCAAGCCAAAGATGCACAGGTGACATTTAGGGTGGTAAAGACCTGAAAGATCACAGACATAGACATTTGTGTTGATGGCTCTCTGCTGAAAAATACCTGAATAGATTTGGATAGAACAGCTGATCATCTTCAAGAGAAGAATCCCATTAATTAAGGTGTTCATATAAGCACTTTGGTACCATTTTCGCACGTCCGTTTTCCCTGCAATCTACATTCAGATTGAGGTTGTAAATCTTATAGTAGCTACAGGTAGAGTGCTGTCAGAACAGGAGGAATACAAGGAGGCCCTCCTTGTTGAGAACTTCCTTGGAAACAAAAGAAAGAAGCTCATATCTTGGGGAAACTTTCAAAACCAGCTAAATTAATGCTGCAAGATACATGGCTCAAAGGACGTTTGTCATGTTGAGCATTTAAGTAGCACATTGATTTTCTTTGAAGTTTATTTAATATTCTGAATATGTCAGATCTGGATTTCATTTGCATTTGAAAGATACTTGATATGGTCATGATAATATTGAGAGGAATTAATTCATCTCATCCTGCATTAGGAAAGCTTTTTCATTACTTCAGATATGAAGTCTGTAACAGTGATAGCTTCCAATTAATTGTTCTCAATGACATTTTTTTGTTCACATACCTTTGCATAGAGAAATTTCCTATAGCCTTTTCACAATTATCTGACCTACCTAGCAAAGTTGGACAATGATGTCTAACACTACAATATGTGACAATTACTCAGTCAAGACAACGGTAATGGATTTTTGAAGCTGATGATATTTGTTATATCTCTTCAGTTTGGGATAATGATATCTGACATCTTTGATCCCTGAAAATTGTAGTGGAAATTGTTCCCACCTCTAGTGTGATCAGGTGGCAACCCACGTGTGGAGGAGGCAGGAGAGGGGCTGAGCAGGAGCCCAGAACCAAGTGAGTGCTGGATACTTCCCCAACGCTGGATTCATCACAGACCCCAGCTGCAAACAGAGTAGGAAAAGATTTTTCACCCAGAGGATGGTTGGGCATTCCATCAGGCTCCCCAGGGAAGTGGTGACAGCACCAAACCTCAGAGATCAAGAAGTGTTTGGACAACGCTGTCAGACACATGGTGTGATTCTCAGGGTGTCCTGTGCAGGGCCAGGAGTTGGACTTAATGATCCTGATGGGTCCCTTCCAACTCAGCCTATTCTATGATTTTGTGATTCTTCCCAGAATAAGGCAGTTCTGATGGCACTTCAATCACACTCATCCTCAGAGGTAACACTGCAGAAAAAATTTGGGATAATTTTCAGATAGAAATAGTCATGGCAAGTGTAATTGCTGATATTCAGGGCTGTTTCTCTGCTTCCTAGAGACTGCTTTATCTCATAAATAATTGGATACAAGATCCGCACCCCCGTATTTTACATTCCCAAGCCTGTTACATAGAAGAAATCAGCTGCATGTGTTATTGACAACTGGTTGTTTTTTTCCTATTAACTCTTCTCCTTAGCTGCAGAATGATAATGAAACCAAAACAATTTTGTGAGTAATGCAAAAATTAAAGTTTTCAAAATACCACTGTACCATAACTCATAGACAGTTGAGATATTCTCAAATGCAGGAATTTGTGTTTGTTAAGAAGGTTTTTGAATGAAGTTAAGGCTAAATTGGCTTCTTAGTTCTTCAACTAAGATTCTCACTTAGTTTGATGTACCAAGCTCAGGGAGAGGACTTTTGCCTGCTCCAACCTTCAACTGCCTTAGCTTAAATACAAGATGAACACATCCAAAGGTTACAAAGTAAAGCTAAAGTTTCACAATTAATATCTCAATTGAGAAGTTTAGAAAATAATTATAAATTTTTAGAACTGAAAGAACTTATTTATGAAATAAAATTACCTATGCTTATTTATAAAAGCTTACCTCTTTAAAAGCATTATTGAAAGGAACTCTATTTTGAAAAATAGCTACCTACTCTTTATTAAACTAAAAAATGAGTGGTTATTTCTCATGGCAGGAGGCTTGGACTAGATGACCTTTACGGATTCCTTCTAACCCAAACTACTCCATGATTCTATGATTAGGCACTTATATTGTTTTTAATAAATTTATTTTCAGTCATTTCATAAAGTATCTGAAAAATCTTAACTTTTTATAAAATAATTTGTTCCACAGCACAAGTGCAGAGCTAAATTGGTGTTACTATTTGCTTCATTTCCCACTAAATTTGCATTCCAAACTCTCAGGATATTGCTATTTATAGCAACATATGTTGCAGTAATCCTTAAGAGCAATAAGAATTGAACTACAGAGTGCCAAATGTGTCCACACATGCAGCTTCATGTAAAACATTCATCATATAGACAAGTGGTGAAACAAAAGGGTGACCATAGTTACACAAACTTGGTTGGTAGACAACAGGAGAAAAAGAAAAAGGACTTACCCCTAACAGATATGGTAGAGCCACGAACTGAACTCACATTATTTGAACACAACTGAAATACACTGAAATTTTCCTCCTAAAAGAAAAGAGTTTGTGTTTCATCTCTTGTGCTCTCGAGTGAGCATGAAAAACAAGGCCATCTTAAGGGCTTTTAACTAAGTACAATTGCACCATGGGAGGAAAACTGAGATGTTACTGCCTCTTGCAAATGCATAGTACTGGATTTGAGAAACAAAATATTTAGTGCTGAAAATGAATGATGGACAATTCTGGCACAACACCAGAACCAAGTATCTAGTATATTGACATAATTTTTACTTCTTCCAACCGAGTCTGCTGGAGTCTGATTTATTTCAGTCAACTCTTATTCCCTCATAGAAACTGTTGACATAGTATATTATAGCAATCAATCAGTATCTGATTAAATGAATGAAGCTCTTTCATTACCTTCAAACCCAGATTGAATTGCTGCAGCCATAATGGGAAGACAGTATTTCACCTGGCTTTGAGGAACTCCCATCCTGCTTCCAAACCCTTTTACTTATTGTTCAGAATGTTCGATTGGAGAGTAAGATTTATGTCCCCCTTTCCCAGCAGCAGTTAGGAACAAAGGCAGAAGATTAACTGACTGTGGGACAGCTGTGGCATTGCTCTATCTCTGAACTGAATGTACAGTTCAAATATTGGCTGTTAGGAAAGGAAAATAAAGGAAGGAAGAGAGGAAGGGAAGGAAGGAAGGAAGGAAGAGC